>JBBYHQ010340772.1:0-12965 GCA_038382645.1 Spergularia azorica
AATTTGGAACTAGGTTGTAAGTTTGGGTATATCTTGGAATTTGAGAAAACACAAGGGTACAGACTGGAATTTCCCAATAAATTTTGTGTGCTGCTTATATTTCGAAGTAAGAGTCGGCTCGTGTGATTCTCGAAATAATTTTCATTTTCTATATGTCACTACAGCATGTATGTCTTGCGTAAGTATGACTCCCGCTATTACGCCTTATGGCGAGAGTCTTTGAGACGTTAGGGTAATGATGTCGTTGTATTCGGTGATTTAATGGATACGCAGCTTCTACCTAAACTCCCGTCAAAAAAAAAAAAATCTTCTACCTAAACTCTTTCTAACTTTTTGTATTTTGTTGTATGCGAGTCATGCGACCAACCCTGAACTCTTTAATGCTTTATTTACGCTACCAAAAAAAAACTCATTGAATATGTTGCTCGAGTATTTGGTTTGATTTTGATCGGAAGATCTAAGTTTTGAACTTGGTTGTCCTTTTTACAAATTCTGATCAATTTGATTATTACGATCTCACTCTTATATTGAAATCATAATTCTTTTTATAATTACGACTCCATTTCATTCACAACTGAAAAATGCACAGATAAGACTAACGAGGAGAAACACAATACTCTAGACCATGTCGAGCGACTAAGCACATTACACAAATCCATCAAGTTTCAAACAATACGGTTGCACCTTAACATTGACATATACTTTGGGGTTGAAAATCGCGTCTTTTATAAGGGAAAATGTACCCGGAATTGTTGATAGCATACAGAAAGGAAGTGACCACAGATAAACAGAAGTTGCAGAACTGTAAAACGAGGGAAACAAATGCCGTAGACTGCTGCGTAAAAAGAGACTGATACAGATGATCTATAGAATTACAGTAATATGAACTGTGCTCAGTGCTCACTACAAGTTTATCTACAAGACTACAACCCCAAAAATGGAAAAGACTAAGGCATTTCGACATATTTCCTTATGCAAGATGGACGCGAAAAAAGAATGGTTTTGGCAAGAGCTGTATATTTTTCCACTAGTTAAACAAATACATGAGTAATCTACACTGGTTTTAACATTCACTTCACGGTTCATTCCAACTCCTTGAGGAAATCAATGTTATCGACAAACACCTGCACAAAGAACATGTTGTAAGATAATCTGCCGAGATCAGGGCCTAGCCGACTAGGCAGTTAGCAAAGCAGTCTCTGTATCCTACTTTCTTAAAAAGTTGAAATCTACGAAATAATCACATAATCCAGCCGCAAGTGTGAAAGACAGGAATTGTTCATGCACGCAGAGCACCACACAACATGCAGACATCAAAGCCGGGTTTCTTTTAAAGTGAGCTCACTGGCCACTGCAATCCACCTATCCATAAACGAGGCAAAAGCAGAGTAAATCACTGCTTGGCAACAGGTCACCTGGGACATATTTTGCTTTGTAGGTTAAAATTGCCAACAAAGCTGGTCAACCAACATACCATATTCTTAATTTGGCATCAGAACAATTGGTCCAAAGGCTTTCTAGACGTTGTTTGGAGAGCTAGAAGCCAAGAACTAGAAGCTCTAAACCAAAGGCTCATCCCTATAGTCCGTCTAAGCCCAATTATTCCCTCAGATGACAGATGTAACCAATGATCGCACAAATGTTGCATCATCAATACATGCTTCCACCAGGAAAAAAGTGATTCGCCAAAAGGCCTATAAGTGATTAAGTGGTGATAGAAACTTCAAGATTAAAATTACTGATCCCTTCGTTTCTCTGAGTTCTTTACGTTACTTTTGGCACAAATTATAAGGAGAGAGTGTGAAATTCCACAGGAGGCAACTTTAATGAGAGAGAAATTGGTGTCGACAAAGAAAGCAAGGCAAAAAAATAATTCTACAGCAAAAATAAGTTTTCAACAACGTAAAGAATTGGGAGAGGAAGCCCAGAAAGGATCACATAAATCAAAGAAACAGAGGGAATAGCCACTAAATGTACAGGTTTTCCAAACGACCAGGATGATGGTAACTCTTACAGGTGTCAATTCTTGGCCAAGATCAAATTAGGCCAATGTCCTATATCAAGACCCTGTGTAAGTCAAGTTTTCACTAAAATATTTACAGTCTTCCACCACGCACATTAGAAGTTGAATAACCAGCAATAACAGTAATTAGCACATCTGCAGGTCCTCATTTTTACAATCAGAATTATAAACTACCTCACAATGAGAAGTTATATTCAATATATGGTAGCGGCCTTTACTAGATGTGCATATTGATGAGATAAACACAGTATGAGGGGTCCCAAAGGTTGAATGACATACCGATTTCCAACCATCAGGATCAAGGCAAGCTGTGATCTTGGTACTGATACCAGGCAATGGTCCTGGCTCTCGTGTGACCTTTCCACCACAGAGTTTAACAGCTTCTGCAGTTTTATAAACGTCATCCGTGCCTATGGCAATCTGCATCACCAATACACATAGCCCACATAAGTAAGTTGACTATAAAATTTTAAGGGGGGGAAGCCAAACGACCAGCTCCCATGTAACTGCTCAAGAATGATAAAAGTGTAAGTACATCCAGAATATTATCAACGGGTTTCCTAACATGTGCCAAGGGCATCTCCCATCCCATGACGGAAAAATCCATTCTGACTCAAGCATGGAAAAGTTACGGTTTACAGATGAAGTTACACAGCTCAGACAAAGGATATCATAATGTGAACTAATGGAGAGTTTCGAGATACAATATAGCTGAAATGAGATGAGCTGACGTATGTGGCTTGAAATGCAATCAAGTAAATACGCCAACATAATGAGACCATGAAAACCATAAAACAACTTGATTAGTGAGTCCCACTTCTCATACCCTCTACCCTGTATGAAAGGTAATACACAGCTCTTAGAACACTACATTAATTCTCAATTGTTGCCAACCACTTGCTTTGTTTATCTTCCCCAGCCCCACTTACACAACAGTGCACTAAATCGACTCACTTAAGAAACACACCACAGCGCCCATCATACATGGAGATTACAGTTAACCTTGATGTATGCAATTTCAATGTCAACTGAGGGATGGGGAGTGGAGTGACAAGAAAACATCTACTGAAAGTCCAGGTTCCCCAATCACAGCAACACAGCAATATGTTTATGACTAGTAGAAGACGGCCAAGGAATGATATTACTTACCTGTGCATATGCATTTCCCTTCTCATACTCAGTGACCCCATAGTTGTAAGTCAACTCCAATACAGCACTCTTGTCTTCAGGACCATAGCCCATCATCGCTATTGTGTACTGAAATAGATCACACCCAAATTCAGCAATCAATATTTTACCCAACAAAATTAGTGGTAATCAGAAGCCAAAATCAAACAGCTCCTCGGAAAAGGAAAATCTGGAAAAACCACAATTGGGTCCTACACTACCCACACACACGGTGCCTAGAATAAATATAATGCAAATGTCTTGCAACTTTTTCTGCTCAGTGGAAGAACCACCACCCATTAGAATAGCCAGAGTTGGGTAAAATATCAGGTTAAGTCATTGATGTGAAAACACAACTAAATAAAAAATAGTCAGGCAATAGAGCTTGCAAATGTGTGACTCAAATTTTTGAAGACTGAATTGCATTGTCAAACGAATGCTATAACTCAATCTCATTCAAAAAAAGAAACTCATGCCCAATAGGTCCTGGTGACACTGCAGAAGAGTTCACACATGTTGCTAAACGTACCAATTCAGAACACAACATAACAAATGACATTCATTAAAGCAGCTTTCAAAGGATAAGAGGTTGCAGTCCAATGTTAACATTGATAATGAGACTGTGAATGGCATACGTTACCTTGTACTGTGGATTATCCCGTGTCCGCAAAAGCTCCATGCCAAAAGCCTGCAATACATGATGCCACTTAGTATCCTTAGAATAAACGTAATCATTGTCAAGTTTCAAGCTTCACAGTTCTAGCACTTACATTTTTGTAAAACTCTATGGATCGATCAAGGTCACCCACTCGCAACATAACTTGGCAAAATGGCTCAGGTGTGGGGCCCCTTTCGATAAGTTCAAACTTGTAGCCATCAGGATCTTCAATAAAAGCAATGACTGTTTTGCCACCCTTAACAGGTCCAGGTTCCCGAGTTACCGTTCCCCCTTTGGCCTTTATAAGTTCCACAGTTTTGGCCACCTGTACATGAAGGAAAAGAAAAGAACACATACATCATACATATCAAGAGCAGTTGACAGATATTGCAAACCAAAGCAGCCCAATAATATCTTTCAGCTAGGAAACATAAATCACCATGGTTCTAGGAGTCATAATTTCACAGTGGCATCATTCTATGATATGATAAGACATGTTTAGCTACCAATCCATATTATGCAGCTGTGTTAATCCGGATAGGGCACATAGGATGATCTTGGGGGATGCAAACAGAGATTCAAGGATCCACAACCCCCCATGGACAAGTTCTGTCAATGATCATTCATTCGCTACCACGATAATATTTTTTAAGATTGTTTATCAAACATTCCTCAAAAATTCTGTTGCTGTATGATTGTATCTAAAAATAACTGAGCTAGTAATCATCCACCCAGCTATTTGCACCAGTAATTGTCAGAGCATAACTCAGACTACTTAGCCTCTATCAAGAAGACAATAGAAGAAGTAACACAGAAGACCTGTCCATCTATATAAAACATGTAGGTATATTAATAAAAGACACCTTACAATGTGCACCATCACAGATATGCGGTAAAAGAAGCAAAACAAGAGGAGAATCTTACATCCTCCACCGCAATGCCAAAATGCCCAAAACCAGGTCCAATATCATATTGATCAACACCATAATCTGATAGAAAAATACCAACAGAAACATAGGTAGCCCGTAAGTTAAAGTTTTATGACTTCACAACCGCAGATAAACACAAGATTGATAGAAAAAACAAGATGTGTAATCTGGCATGAGCAATACATCTCTAAGAAACGAGAAATGAGATCACTTACTGTAAGTTAACTCGATGACAAAATGAGAATCTTCAGGCCCATAACCAAGAAAAGCATTAGTATATCTCTCCTCTGGTATGTCACGTTTCCTTAATAGCTTCATCCCGAGACACTCAGTGTAGAATCTGACATCATCAAAGTTACAGTTTAAGTCATGCACGTTTTAAGGGATATTGACAAAATTAAGCATTCTACTTCAATGTTAACATGAATGTACTTTATTGTTCTGTCGAGATCTCCAACACGATAAACAACATGGAGCATTCTTCGATTGTCTTTCTTGACCCACTCCAAGACATTTTCCTCAACAGCACTTGTGCTAGCTTGTGCAGCATTTCCAACAGCACTAACAGATAATTTGTAGCCTCCTCTTTGCAACGATTTAGAAGCTCTCAGACCGAAAGATTTTAGTTGAGGAACACCTGTCAGTAGTAATAAGTAATCATGAGTAATGTTCACTTGCTGACACATACAATCAAAAGAACCACTACGAGATATATGACCATTGACTCCTTCAATGCTCTTGGTTTTAGAAAGGATCAGAAGGTATTGCCATCTAAATGTATAAACTTTGAAAACACAACAAGGTGAGAGTGTAGATTTTTCTTCTACAACGATTACGAGATCTAAAATTCCCATCTAGCTATTTACTTTTGAAAGTTCAACATTGAGTAAATCATCCAAACTTCCCATCTAGCTACCCCAAGATTTTTCTTGTGAAGTCCCCTAAGAGTGTCTTTACCTTTCCAAGTCCATAATGAGTACAATCATTTCATCGATTAAAGAATCAACTTTGAAATTACTAATATGTCTTTGTTTACTCAAATTGTAGGACAACCAGTCACCTACATTAATCACAGAACGGCCATCCTGTTCAGAACCTAACTAATAACAACCCATTGCCCGAATAGAGTAGAAGAAGCCTCAACTCATTGTACAATTGAAAAAACTTTGACGAGACAATACTGAGTGGTTAACCTAAGAAGAAGACCCCTCGTCTTAGCTAGTTAACTACGACATGCTCTCACACAATAACGAAAGAGGCAACCTATTGTATTCATCCATCACTCTGAATTGTAAGACGACCTCGAAAATCCACATCTAAGCTTCAATTGCCAAACTAACCAAAACCTTCTCTACTGATAGATAGTCAAAAGTCAAAACCCATTATTGCCATACAAAGTCTACTATAATTAACATTACTGATCCACACAGCACCCAAGTTTCCATCTTCTACCACAAGCAACCCCCAAACTCCCAGATATTACCAAACACAAAAATTCCAGAAATCCAACAAAACTAAACAATCAAACATACATCAATAATCATAATCAATCAAATAAATAAATAAAAACTGCCCATCACCCAATTTTCAATCTTGAACATCTAGCAACACTCAAATTCAACCAAAAATCCCAACAAAATTAATGCAACCACTACGAAATCAAACAAACACCCACTACCCACTACCAAAGTTTCCATCTTTATCCTACAACAACACTAAAATTCAATCAAAAACACTCAAAATTAATCAAAAACACCACATTCATGAACTTAGAACCAAATTACACATTAAAAAAAACCATATAAAACTAAAACTTATGCAACAAGTATAAGATAACAACATACCACTGGCTAAGTGTAAGGAAGAGATGGGTCTAGAAGAAGAAGAAGGGTTAGAAGAGGAGAGAGAAAGGCCAAAAGGAGGAGTTGTTGAGAATCTTATAGAGGAAGTTAGAGAAGGTCTAAGTGTGGATGCCATTGGCAATAATATCCTCACCATAATTCTCTCTCCTCTCCCTCATACACACACACGAAAAAACCCAGAAAAATTTGGGCTTAACTTTGAGACGGTGGACTTTTACAAGATGTGGGTTTTGATCATATCAATCGAAAAAAAATCAGAAGAAAAAAATCGGAAAAAAAAAAAGTGAGCCGAGTGATGTAATTGGTAGAACAAAAAGGTTGGGAATAATAGTAAAAAAAAGAAGCTGTGGAGTGAAGTGAGACGAGGTTTGTTCTGATTCTTCTAGGGTGTTTTGTGTGTGTTGATTACTTGATGATTACGATTGGGAGGGACCTCCCCCTCGATTGTTGGGTATTTGATTTAAGGGATGAGTGAGTGAATTGATTTTTGTTCGAGAGATGGCATCGATACTTATTCCGTGTATAGGTGCTTGGTGGGTGGAGAGTTGCCGATTATGGTTGTTATGTTTATAAGCACTTGATTAAAGTTGATATAAAATTCGAGTTTGATGGGGAGTATTATGGTTATGTAGTAGGTGTTGGTAACTTGTCGAGGGAAACCCCCCTCTTCTTCTCTCTGTCTTTATATGGGAGTGTGATTGGATATACGGAGTCTGAGCAGATTTTATTATTGTTGGAGAGATGGTGTACGAGTATGTGCTTATTCTATGTGTGGGTGCCTATCAATTGCGACAAATGATGATCATTTGGATCTGTCAAAAGGGCGACTAGATTTAAATTGGGGGTGTTGAGTTCGAAATATGTTAATGTTGTATACGGAATTATTGAGAGATTTTTGTCGCCCTTAAGGCCCTGTGCGATTCAACTTATTAAACAGTGTTTTCAAATCAGATCAAATTTATTCAAATCAAATCAAATCATATCAGTTTCATTCAAATCAAATCAGAATTATCCAAATAACAATCAAAGAATCTAGTCTAATTCTAGTTATTAATTCGTCTAAATGCAGTTAATTTATCAATATATTCAGTTCAGATCAAATCAAATCAAGTTCATTCAAATCAAATCAAATCAGTTTTATTCAAATCAAATCAAATCAGATCAGAAAAATGCAGTCCAATCGCACAGGGCCTAAATGATTTTACTTGACGTGAAACGGATACGGAAGGTGCAAATATAACAGCTAAGTTTGGGCTAGATCTCAGCCAGGCTTTTGGAGAGCCCAATTTTCAGCTCTTCGATAAATTGAAGTGGGTGGGTATCAATAGGCCCCAAAAATATGGGCTTCGAACCAAGTTCAAGTTCATAGATACTGTCACTTCCTCAAAATACTCATACTTCCTTTGGTTTTGAGCAAAAAAACCTCTTAAGCAAAATGTATGCACATAATAAACTTTTAATTTATGTAGTTCTGGAGTATGTTCCGAGCGGAGCCGTCAGATGAGGAGAAAATTAATCCAAACACGTTCATACATGAAAATTTTCTCTCGACTATACAACATGTGTGATCATGTCTCATTTACGTCGATCTTCAAAACATTAACTATCTATAACTTATAGACTTGGTAGGTGATGATTCCTAATTGGAAGAGTACACTAGCATTTGGGTCAGCCTATAACCTTTGTGTGCTTAATATTGTACTAACAAAATGACATAAGAGGCATAGTCATATTGCACTATAGACGAAGTGCGAGGTTAGGTCGCCGACCCTATACAATTTGCTTTGACATGTCACATGTCTGCTCTTAATATGTTCGTTAACAATTAATTGTAGTAATTAAAAGGTGCACAAACAAAGGGTTGACAGTTCATCATTTGATTTAGATTTACGTACACATCAAATGTGGTTGTACTATGAGGCTATGAGCCTTATCTATATGTTAGATATGGTCCTTGCAACTCATTTGCTCTTGAAGTCTTGAGTCTTGATACAAGTTGCATTAGTATATATCAAAGCGAAAATCTAGATACTGGCGTCTGACTCAACTAGTAAAGTTATCGGTTTGATTATTATGTTGACTTATACTAATGCGGACTACGAGTATATGGGGGAAAAAGGGGATTCGATTTTCAAAAACTCGAAAACCTTACTCGTATAAGTTCAATTAATTAATAGGATCTTGCTATAAACTTGGAATTGGTCATAGTCAAACATACTCCAATTAACAAAATCATGTCAAAGATTGAATCTTTATAACCCCAAATTATACTCCACTTGACAATAATACTCCAATCAATTTAAGATTTGCACCTCCAATCACTTCAACTTATTTAAGGAAATCGATTTCAAATTTGAATCCAAATCTCACATTTCATATTACAGTATATCATAATCCCTAAATGTAGCTTTTCAAAATTAAAAATCGAATATCTCAAACTCATGTAGGCATCTACAACAAGCTTGTTTAGTAATACTCATAAACACTTGATTGAGTTGACACGAGACTCAACCAACTTAATCAGAGGTCTTGAACAGAAACACCACAATACCACATTACTACAACTTGTAAAACAGGACATACTACTTTGTCACGCTATACTATCATACCCGACCCAAATCCAAACGAAACCGAATTATCGCCTTCCGAGTTCAATTGTTTGATAGTGTTTGTCCACACTCCACAGTCCACCCAGACCATACTACTACAGTATACAACGCATGTACTGTTACCCATTCTAGCAGCTTTATTACTCTAATCTCATCAAAGAAAAACGGCACATAAATCTACATGATTCATACTTAGACACGTCCTCCCAAATTTCACATACTTCTCTTCTCTCAATATCGTTCCTAGTACACTCATTTCACTGTTACCAAACCTTCTTTTTTTGGGGAGATAACATGCAGAAATAAGTACAAAAATCCCTGAAAATTCCATTCTTTTTCTTCAAGTTTTTCTGGGTCGTTTTCTTGTTTGTTAATTATTATTACCGAGTATATTCCTTTACAAGCTACTGACATCTCATCAGTCTCTTCTAATACTCAACTGTAAGTAAAAATTTCAATGATTATATTTATATTGTGTTAGAAAATATTATTATTATTATTATTATTTATTTGTACTTTATTATAAGTTATTATGTTTATGAAGATTTGTTTAGTACCTATGTTAATTGTTGTTTAATGGGTGTCAGATCAGGTATCCAATCAGAAAAAGTGAAAAAAGTTGAATAATTTAATCTAATTACAATGTTTACTTAACTGTCATTTTGCTTTAACTTTATGAATGTGGGTCTTTTTGTTCAATTGTCAATAGATAAGGTACTGTATCATGCTTTTGGATGGAACAAGATGGAAACTTCTGGTTTACATTTGAGAAAAAAAGTTGGGATTTTGTCACATCATGTCAAGTTTTGATATTTTTTGATGAATTTGGTGGTATAGTTTATAGTTAGCATTAATTGTACTCAGATATACTGTTTCAAGTAGGTAAATTTTGGGTAAATTTTGATACTTTAATGACATTTTGGTAGGATCAAGTGTTGATATATACGGATATACCTGTTTCAAGGATCTTTTTGGCTGTTGAAAATCTGGGGTGGTCTTAATTTATTGTGAATTGAAGGAATTCTGCATAGTTGTGTGTTGATCAAGGTTTTTGACTGTGAGAGATTGGAGTTATATGAATATGTTGGGAAATTCAGCATCTGGGTTTGGGTCAAATTCAAGTTTTGAGTGATGGGTTGTGTGTATTCAAAATCCTGTATAGGTCAGGCATGTGTTCCTAGGGTTAGACAGGTAGGAAATGCGAAAGCGGCTGAGATTGGTGTGTTCTCTCCTGCTCATTCTGAAGGGCAGGAAGATGGTGATCAAATTCAGGACTTGAACCAATTGAGTTTTGGTAGAGACACTGAAGCTGGTATAAAGAGGCTGTCTAGGGTTTCTGCTCAGTTTTTACCACCTGACGGGGCGAGGACAGTTAGGATTCCATCCGAAAATTATGAGTTGAGATGTTCATATTTATCAGAGGGGTTATTATCCTGATGCACTTGATAAGGCTAACCAGGACAGCTTCTGTATTCATACACCATTTGGCACTGACCCGAATGATCATTTCTTCGGGGTTTTCGATGGCCATGGAGAATTTGGGGCAGAATGCTCGCAGTTTGTGAAGCATAAATTGTGTGAAAATCTGTTGAGAAGTAGTCAGTTCCATGCTGATCCTATTGAGGCTTGTCATGCTGCTTTTTTAACCACAAACTCCCAGTTGCATGCTGATAGCTTGGATGATAGCATGAGCGGTACTACAGCAATTACAGTATTGGTTAGAGGTAGGAGCTTATATGTTGCCAATACAGGTGACTCGAGAGCTGTTATAGCCCAGAGGAAAGGTAAAGACTTAGTGGCTGTTGACCTGTCAATTGATCAGACTCCCTTTCGAACTGACGAGCTTGAGCGAGCTAAGCTTTGTGGGGCAAGGGTTCTTACTCTTGATCAGATTGAAGGGCTGAAGAATCCAGAAGTACAATGTTGGGGGACTGAAGAAGGTGATGACGGTGATCCTCCTAGATTATGGGTGCAGAATGGGATGTACCCTGGTACTGCCTTCACGAGAAGTATCGGTGATTCAATTGCAGAAACTATTGGAGTGGTTTCAAACCCAGAAATAGTTGTTTTGGAGCTAACACCAGACTACCCCTTTTTTGTTCTTGCAAGTGATGGAGTGTTTGAGTTTATTTCAAGCCAAACTGTGGTTGATATGGTAAGTGACCTGTTTCTCTGAAACATTATTTTTATAGGTTGTGCAAGAATTTTGTGCTGGGGCTTCGTTGATTCTTAAGATGTTTCTTTCTTCTAGTTGTGGTTGATTGAATTAGCCATTTCCACTTTGTTTGCTCTCTCCTGTGTTCCTGTGCATGATCCTGAATGTCTAACATCCTCGACTCTTCGTAATACAATTGATTCTGATTCAGTCGAACCCTGAAGATCATTTTAGAAGCTTTTTATTCAATTGTCCTGATAAATTTGATTAAACGTTTAATTTGTAAATGAAATTCTATGACATAATTTGTATTTTTTTGACCTAGAAGGTTCCACATGAATAAAACTCACAACTGTGGTAAGGAAATGTGGATCCGATAAATGGGGAAAAGTCAAGAAATCTTGTTGACTAGAATTCTGTTGGGAGAATATACTATGCTTGTATATGTGCATTTATGAGGTCTAATAGCTCTGTTAGACCAAAGTGTTAGGCCATTTTTCTTACCTTAAGGAATCACTCGTATCACTTTTCGCATCACTCAATCGAAGTATCGAAGTGAAGGGTAACAGCGTAACAATAATAGTCAATTTTAGGGGTAGATTGGCACTTCAGATATTCATATTCTGCATTTTCACCGTTTTGTTAATACTGAGCTAAATTTGTTAAGCTATTACTTGAAGTCTGCTTTCCGTGCTTGTCCCTCTCTTCTAGGGGTTTCCCTAGATACAAAAGCCAAATTCACTCCTTCAAAAACTCTGAGTTGATACTTCCTGTGACTTCATATTTGTTGACAGCTTCTAGTTGGGTGGATTTCTGTCTATGATCAATGATTCTGTGCATGCATTTGCCGGTGTTGTAGAGGGTCGCCCCTTATTTGCCCAGTATCTTTACTTGTTCTTGTTCCTTTCTTCTTTAAATTCTTTGCTAGCCTTCAACCATTTTTTTTCTGTTTTTCTGTCAAAAATTTCTGCTGGCAGTCGCTGCTTTGTCTGGGAGCATTATGTTTTGGTTCATTTCTTCCCTCCTGTTTGAAAGTGATTAAGTTTCTTACATAATTATTGGATATTTAATCTGTTATCTGTCAATCTTTGCATTTGTTTTTCTGCCTATAGGTGGCGAAATGTAAAGATCCTCGTGATGCTTGTGCTGCAATTGTTGCTGAATCATACCGACTCTGGCTGCAATATGAAACTCGCACAGATGATATAACTATTATAGTGGTGCATATTAATGGGCTCACTGATGTAAGATTGTTACAACATACCAGTTCACCTTGTGTTTTACTCAACTTCCAAGATGTAGATATGCAATACTTATGCTTGACTCTGATTTTAGGATGCACACGGCACATCAAGTCCTGGTCCCATTATGAAAACTCTTGCTCCTCAAGCTGTTGAGTTAACTGGATCCGAGTCACCTGCAACCATGGCCTTAAATACTATGAACCAGCGTGCTAGGCAAGATTTATCACGAGCTCGTCTACGTGCCATTGAGAATTCCTTGGAGAGTGGGAATGCTTGGGTTCCTCCATCTTCAGCCCACCGGAAAACTTGGGAAGAAGA
>JBBYHQ010340823.1:0-12960 GCA_038382645.1 Spergularia azorica
CCGGCGACCATGGGGGGAAGGGGGCATCGGAGAAGGGGGCGGGATGAGTTGCACGAAAAGGGGGAGAGGTGGAAAGATAAATCTCATCGTGGAGGCTAAAGGAGTGGGTGGTCGGGGTATTGGGTGGCCGGCGTGTTGTCACGGGGGGGACCCGCGTCTGGTGGTGGAGGTGGAGGTGCGCCAGGTGGTGGTCGGTGCTGGGGCGCGGTGGTGAGGCGGTGGGGCAGGGGTGGCGGGGTTGGGGAGGGAGGTGAGAGAAATTGGTCTTTTTTTTTTTTTAAATTATGTTATTTTGGTTAATTTGTTAAAAAAATCAAATTTCAGCGAAATGGTTAACGGCGTTAGAGTCCGTTAGTGAAAAACACAAAAAAATCTCATTTTGCAAACCTTAGGGGCACGCTGGACAGCTCGGAAACCAGAGGGGTATACCTGAAAAATTCCCGAACCTCAGGGGTATATTGGAAAATTTCCCAAAGATTTAACCATGGTTAACAATTAAATAATAATATAAAATATTACATAATCTTATGAAAATATTAAATTAGATATGTTAAAATAAGGGAAAATACACAAAAATAATCCAACGTTTAGTCGGTCTTCTGAAAATAATCCCACCTCAACATGATAATAGAAATAATCTAACGTTTACTTATATCTTCCAAAATTAGGCCCAAACTTAACATTTGTTAATTTTTGTTTCTTCCGTCGGATGAATATTTATTTAATAAAGAAAGCAAACATATTTTCTCTCCTGATAAATAAATACTCCCTCCATTTCATTGAATAGTTTACGTATTCCGTTTTCTGCAATTTCAGTGAATTGTTTATGTTTCTATTTTGGGACAAGTTTAACCATTTGAAATTCTCATTGTACCCTTATTAACCCCCTTAATACTTACTTAGTTGGGCAAATTAGTTTTATAGACTCAATTACTATACCTAATTAAGCCCAACATTTTCCCCCAATAATCTTAATTCACCCACTCAATCAACTTCTACACTTTCACAGTTCCTCCCACCTTCATTAAATCTCACAGTTCATCCTTCTTGAAATCTTTTAAAAAAAAAAAAAAAAACTCTCTCCAATGAAAGTCTCCAAACCCTACCTTGTTATTCCTATGAGGTGCAGATGGACTCTCTCTCCTCTTTGTTGGGCCAAATCTGATCGTTTGTCTTGACCAATCTAACATCTAATGCTCTTTCAAATCTCTTAATTTTCGAAGTTATTCTTCGAACAAATCTGAAAAAGTACTAAACTCAATCGTTTCAATGTCATAAAATGTAGGTAAGAAATTTAATTTGGGATTTATTTAATAAAAAATCTGGGTTTTTTTTTCTTGTGGAATAAAATTGATTTTTTTGTTTCTTGAGATAGGAGATTCCGTTGAAAAATAGGTGTTTTGGGTGGAAGAAAATTGGGTGTTTTTTTTTTTTTTTTGTTAATGAACTTTAGATACGAAATTAATTGAAGAAGTACAGTTTTTTTTTTTTTTTTTTTTGTTGAATCGGTAAAATCTGGGTTTGGTGTTTAGTAAAAGAAGTTTGATGATGGCTGATGGTGCTCAAGAACAATAAGAATGGTGGGTTGTTGTGTACTTGTGTGGAAGTACAAAGAAAGGGGAGGAGAGAGATGAATGGGAACGAACAGAAAGATTAGGGACTATTTGATGAATGATGAAGATGAATTGATGATGGTAGTGTGTTTGATAAATTGATGATGGGAGTGATGAATTGATGATGATGGTAGTTTGTTGATAATGGAGGAGAGAGAACAGAGAAGTTATTAGGAAGAGACAATGAACAAGATTAAAGACAACGTAAACAATTCACCGAAATGGAGGGAGTATCATTTTCTTCATCACTCTAATAAACCAGCACCTCTTTGCCTCCCTCAATTGGTCACTTCCAATTGCTTCGTACCAACAAACTCCCAATCTGGCAATTACGATCTACCACTCTGATCCCCGGTCACTTTGCACCGCCGTTAACCACCACAACCATCGTAGACCGCCACCTACGTCACACACACTGCACAAGCCCATCGCGAGTTCGCATATTAATTGGGTCTCAGTTTGGCCAATGTGTGTCACTTTTAATTTTTTTTCCAATTTTGGTAAGCATAAATATTGTTTGTGAAGTTCTTGTTTTCTTGGAAATTCGAAATTGAACTTTGTAAGCTTTTGATGGAGGTTTCACGGTTTTGGGGATATTAGTGGTATTGAATGGTAAAATTAAGACTTTCACGGTTTCGTATTTGAAGATGATGGTGGACATGACAATGGAGTTGGGGATGTTTGATGGAGAAGATGATGATGAATTTGACTTGAATTGATGACATATAAATTGGAGATGAAGAAAAGAAAATTATTATTTTTTTATTTTAAAAAGCACATCCTTTATTGACGGAAAAGAAGAACTTAACGGCTGTTAAGTTTGGGCCTGATTTTGGAAGATATAAGTAAACGTTGGATTATTTCTATTATCATGTTGAGGTGGGATTATTTTCAGAAGACCGACTAAACGTTGGATTATTTTAGTGTATTTTTCCTTAAAATAATTTTAAATAAAAATAATTTTTTTTTTATATTTTGTTAGATTAATATTTATTAAACTCCAAGATAAATAAATAAATAAAATATTAATTCATCATTACATCCTTGTATTCTTTCGGGTTGCTAATGAAAACCAACGCAGCTTTACACACCCCTCCTCCTATCACAACACCTTCACCCACCCACGCCCCACCCTTTCGCCGCCGCGTGACACCAGTCCAACGACTCCCCACCCCGCCTCCGCTATGTTGGTCGCCGGCTTCACACGGCCGAAGACCTCATGTCGTTTCCGGCCTCTTGTACGTTACCTTCAATTCGACAGTGATTTGCTTTTTTCTTTTTCTTTTTTTGCGAAAACGAACCTTTCTGGCGGGCGTGGTGGGGACCTTTCCGGTGGGCGTGGTGTCGACTTTTTCGTGGGCGTGACGAAGGCGTGGGGAAGCAAGGAGGTGGGAGAGGGAGAATTAGGTTGTTTTCAAGTTAATAATTGATTTAGTAAATTAATTTTAATCACTTTGATGGTCAAATATACTAAGGTCCGGCTGTTATTCATCATCTACAATGGATATATTTCAAATAAAAATTGATAGAAAAAGTCAAATTAAGTAAGGATAATATATTTTGAGTACATAAAAAAATATTATATTTTGTAATCCTGTGTGGAAGATGTATTATAGGAACTTTTGCTAACCATGGTTAAGAAAAATCGTATGGCTGAAATTTATTTAATCCTAATTTAATGGTCCCGATTTAATTTATTATCCTAATTGTCAAATACTGACAACTATAATAGAATTTTTGCCAAAAATTAGGATAAGTAGTAAAATCGTAACCATTAAATTTAGATAAGATAAATTCCAACCATTTGATTTTTTTTGGTTAAAAAAGTTATTATTATACGTACACCTTACCACACAGGATTACAACATATAATAATTTTATATGTTTTCAAAATATTTTTTTCTTTAATTAATTTAATCTTGTCTATCTATTATTATCTTAACTATTTGATTTTGTATGGAAAGATTTAAAAAAATCTCAGTTTTTAGAAATTTTACAAGGCTTGGCAACCATTAAAAAAAAAGGTTAATTCACGTGGTACCCTCGTATTTTGTCGATTTCCACGTGGTACTCAATGTTTTGCAAATTTGTACAAATTACCCGCGAGATTTGACTATTTGCACGCGGTACCTTAAACTTAAACCTTCCATTGACACCTTCAACTTTTTTTCTTTTTAAAAATGGTTAATTCACGTGATACCCTCGTGTTTTGCAGATTTGCACGTGGTACCCAATGTTTTGCAAATTTGAACTAAATACCGTAAAGATTTGACTGTTTTTACATGGTACCCTTTACCTTTAAACCGTTAACTCTGTTAACTGGGAAAAAAAAACCTTGATTTTCTCCTTCATCACCATCTGTAACATTACGGAATTTGGAAAATGATTTATGGAGTTGGTTTGTCCCACATTGAGAAACTAAAACTCATATGATCAGTTTATAATAGATTCCTACCATCTTACTACCAACAAGGTCTTCACCTTTTAGAGCCCGGAGAGGATTTATGGGCCTAAGAGGTGACTTCCCATCTTATTGAGCTGTGTTGCGACGTGTGATGGATCGGGCTGTTACACCATCTTTATATTCACCCCACCACTTTCATCATCACCATATTCATTCTTCCCCACCACCGTCATCAACATCTTCATCCGTTTCCACCACCACGATCGTGTCCACCCATAATAACACCATAACCACCATTTTTTCCTTCTCCATTGAAACCAACTTTTAAAAGGGGTTAACGAAATTTGAAAGGTAAGGGTACCATGTAAAAAGAGTCAAATCTTGGGATATTTGGTTCAAAATTGTAACACTGGGTACCACGTGCAAATCGGCAAAACACGAGGGTACCACGTGAATTAACCATTTTTTATAAAAAAAAAAAAGTTGACGGTGTTAAAGGGAGGGTCAAGTGTGGGTACCATGTGCATAGAGTTAAATGTTGAGGGATTTTGTATAAATTTGTAACACTGGGTACCACGTGCAAATCGGCAAAACATAAGGGTATCACGTGAATTAACCCAAAAAAAACAACTCCCAATAATCCCCCGCCTTTTCTCTCTCCCCCTTCCCCTCCACCCGTGACCCACCCCACCCATATCCCAACGCCGGCTAGCCTAAACGACCTCATAACCCGCATCTCCCCAGCCACCTTGAACGTCGGAAGCCTACTGTGCTGCTCACCCGCCCCCGCGACCGCACCACTATCTCCTCCTCCCCAATTTTCCTTTCTCCCACGTTTCTCTCTCTGCACATTTGCTCCCTTTCCGATGAGATTGGGTTATTCCGACGACCACCAATAGCATAATCGCTACTATTTGCCGGAAATCCGAGAATAGGAGTGACGAAAAGATGGTGGAAATCGGAGAAAAAAGAGAAAGGCTCGCGGAGCCTCTAGGTGCCGGGGTGAGGGGATGGGGTGGCCAACGTACTGGGGACGGGCGAGTGTGGTGGTGGTAAATGCGGCTGATAAACTGGTGTTGGTAAAGGAAGCGCTGGGTTAGTGCGTGGTAGGACTAGGAGGGAGGGTTATTGGGAGGAAACGAAGGGGTGTATATATTTGTAATTGTTTTAATTTATTTTAACAAATCTAAATTAATATTTTTAAAAGATTATGAGATACTAGTTTGCTTGTTCGGCCCGCGTCCGGGCTAACTACTTATATTGTTTATATACGTTCCATAAAAGTTTAGGTTTTATTTTATTATAATATTATTTGAATTGATGCTTTACATTATTTTTTTCTTTCAACTTTGGTCACCCGTCATATTATATTATTATTTATTTTTAATAATTCATCGTAATTTTATTCCCTTTCTACTTTTACGTCACTCGTTATATTATTCCATTCATTCCAAATCATGTACCCGGTATACTATTTCATTTTTATTCCACTATCACGTCACCCGTTATGCTATTTCATTTTTTTTCACTATCCCATCACCCTTTTATATCACATAATATTTCAATTCATTACCGTAAATTAGCTAACTAATCATTACCACAAATTATCATGTTTTCTATATACTAGTTGATAACTACCATATTATTTGATATTTTATATAGTATTTCCATATCTTAATATTTTAATAAAATTTATTTAATTACATCCAATAGGATTGTGCCAAGTGTCCATCAATGAAGGGATGTACTCGACTTTTATAATATACTAGTTTTACTACCCGGGCTCGCCCGAAATAAATTTTATCATTATATTTCCTTGTGAACAAATTGTTTATTAATAAATTTTATCATTTATAAAATTTCACTTTCAATATAGATGATGTGATTTCAGTTCAAATAAGTAATAAGGAAGGTATAAAATAATAAGGTAAAGATTATATCAATTAATAGTAAATTTTGATTTTTTATAATAAAAAATTATTTTGATATGGAAAATGTCACTCATATAATCATGGATGAAATGTCCATCTATACTCTTTACCATAAAAGACATTTTCAATAAATTTTTTAAGTGAAAATTAAAGAGACATGCCATGTCGCATGGTAAATGGCCTAACTGAAGCCGGTGAACGTGGTCGTTGCCTCTAACACAGCTTTTAATATATAGTATAAGATATAAGATTAAATATTATTATTTAATTATTAACCATAGTTAAATCTTATCCTAATTCTCAAATACTGACAATCATCATAGAATTATCGTAACTATACCTAAGCATTACGAATTTACGACTCTATATAAAACCCAAGTTGAAACAGTTTTTTTTTTTCCGTTGAAGCTGATTTCCGAAAATCATTTTGTTAGCTTTTTTTATTTCAGGGCATTGTTTTAAAAACCTTTACGCAGCTCCTAGAACCCAGACAATCAAGCAAGGCTAAAACCGGCGTTGAAAGCCCCGAATATCGGACATAACCAGCTCACAAATGGCTGGCTCCAAATTTGAAATTCGGAGTGAGCTCAACGAAGCACGGCCGGTGACCACTTCTACGTAAAAGTCTGCTACCCTAATATATTAAAGACAATATTGTATTTTCTACAAGCACGGTCGATAGGGCCATCATCTAGTCTAGAGCAATATTCATAGAACATTCACCTGCAACTGAACCACACCAATTCCAGAAAAAGACGCAAAAAGATGGTAAGGTTTAGACTTTAGCCATGTTTACAAAATATGTGCACAGACTTGAGCAATGTAGACACCCCTGTACTCCCAAATCCTGTCTAGTTTTGTCTGCCACCGCGACGATGAATGAGATTTCTTTCATCCCACAGTCTACACTTACAAGTTGCTTTCTTGTTCTTCCACTCAGCTCCACAAATATAGCAAAACTCAAAGCCACACCTGCGATAAGACGACAGTGTCATTGGAAATGAACAATGACGGGACTTATGCTCCGTGCCATAAATGATAGGATTATTGTTTACGACATTTGACCGAATTACGACAACCAGAAAACTGAGCTCATTCCATTTCAAGATCAGCAAGGATTTTGCAATATACAATGGTAAGAATAGTTCAAATCAAGATGATTCTGTAACGTTCATAATTTCTTCTAGATTTGTGGAATTAGTGACCGGAATCCACTTAGAAGAGGATCATTGTAGCACACCACAGAACAACTACCTTAAACTGATGAGCATAGGTACACTGGCACGAGGATGTTACCTATGTAATTTCTCTCCATCCATGGTTGTCCACAGGCCACAGCACACTAAATCAATTCGTCATTTCGAACCTCTATATGAGTTTTGGTTTTGTAACATAAGTGCAAATCAAGGTCTCAATTACTAAGACTCATGATACTTCCACCAACTGCACTAATCAGCGTGGAGCAGTCGAATTTGGTCGTGGAAATAGGTCTACCTATAAGGCTATAACTAAATAAGAGAAGAAATACCCTTTTGAACAATACATACTATTAGCCTTTTTTTGGGTGGAATTGAAGAGGGGGCCTGGGAGAGACGAATAATAGTAATTTAACAGGAATACCTTCGCAAATTGCAATCCAATTGAAAGATGAAGCAGTGAGATTAAGGGAAAGTAGTAAGGACTACACTTGAGAGTTGATAGCTCTATACCGAGCTGTTTTTCTCGTTTTCCTCTTTGGGAATAGGCAGTAGGCTTCCTCAGGTTCACCATACAATTTTAACAATACCAAAGGCGTCTAGGTGATATCAAGCACTAGAGTAAAAAGGCAATGCCAAGCTCAACTTCAGAAAGAATGCATATGCAAAAACTATTATAAACAAACAGCAGATAGGCCACTCATCCACAAGTAATGGTATTATCATGGATGCATAAGGGTGCAAGCCTTAGCTTTAGGCATTTGGTAAGGAAATGTACTTTCAAGCAAAATCTTTCCAATGTGATCTGGTATACTCCCGTCCCTATGGATGCATGTCTTAGCTTTATTGCAAATGTAGTGGTAAGATTGGCCAATTGCAGCAGAGATGTAAAGCTTAATAAACCTATAGTCAGGGAAGTTAACAGAAATGATTTTGTTATTACTCCTAAGAATGCTCAAGGAATTGCGGAGGGCTCCAGGCTAGCAACTAGGACGAAGTGGTTTACCAAATAGACTCGGGCAATTCTCTTTGAAGTAACCAGTTTCAGGTCCTAATTGACATAGGAGGAGGCTAAGAAACAGAGTATCAGAGTAAAAAGAAGCTATCAAATCGTCCTAAGGCCCTATGCCTCCTTGTACACAAAAAAATTCTGTGGATGCTGGTGTAGTGGACAAAAGAGAGAGGCGGAACCTCCAAAACAACATGATCAGAGCTGCATAGAGTTGATCCTATGGGAGTTAAAAAAATATGAGTAAAGCTTGATAAAGTCCAGTTCAGAACACTAGAGTAAAGCTTCGTAAAACTCCAGTTTAGAAGATTGCCAAGCTTTTGAAGAGCCAAGGGATTACACGACATGATGAGAAATTCAAGTTCTTTTTATCACAAATTCAAACATACGAATCAGTGCTGCTATGATCAGCCAGACCTCAAAGATACTAGGCTTAAGACCAATGCACCTTCGTTCATTCTTGGCATACCTTGTTGTAAAACAAGGTAAATACTTTCAGCTAGTGCAGTTCATTCCTAGCATAAACGGACAAGGTAGATACTTTCAACTAGTGCACACTGTAAGACCTGATAGGCCCTCGCAGTTAAAGACCAGAGCCTAGTGTGTAGCAGTAACTGAAACTTAAGACAGAATTTCATGCAGAGAGTAGTTCATTGGTTTATATTAGCCACAGCCACAGGTACAACAAAAAGCAGTCCAAAAGTGAGCACTATTTGTGTTTTAAAATAGCATATGCCTTATACGTAACTATTTCAATTTAAAAAGTTCTCTTGAATATGGATGATTCTTAAGTGCCAACAATACATGTAATAAGTCAAAATCTGAGGAACCTGTACCAGACTCATCAATACCCAATAACATATGCATGTCTATGACATAAAAAGTCAGAAAACAATAGCATCAGATGAATTACCTGCACGTAATATGGTAACAACCTTCAGCAAGCTCAATCATATTTGCGCACTGCCGGCACTGGGACCATCTTTTCTTTGAAGCAAGAGATTTCAACTTTGTGTCCAAAGTGTCTGAATTAGTCTGCCAATGACGGTAAGCATTGCATGACATAGAAGAATGCCAAGCAACTTTGCAACGAGCACAGAAAAGTTTATGGCATTTGATGCATCTGCTTGAGCCCATTTCCTCTCGTCTCATTACCACAGTCCTGCTGTAACTGTTAACCTCACTTATTGACATTAGTGTTGAACATGTCGGGTTTGGGCAATAAACTTTCTCGGATGCAGGAATTGTGGCTTCTTTTAAACGCTGGCTCATTATGTCCAGCAATTTCGGTGTTAAGAGCCTTTGGCATCTTTCAATTCTGATGTCAGATTTACAACCTTCGGAAGGACATTTCGGCAAGCTACCGTTAAGCAACTTAACCTCCAGATGCTGTTCCATACAAAGGGAGCAGTAACGGTGCCTGCAACCATCAACTGAAAACATGAGCTTAGGAACCCTGTCTTCATAGCATATTGAACAGGTCTCTTTCACACTCTTTCCAGAGCTAGAACTGGCTAGTTTTATAAGCTGAGAAGACATGGATGCTCTTGCAAGCCTAAATGCAAACTTAACGTCACTTCTAGCAACCAGGTGTGGAGTACAGTGAAGAAATTTTTCACGAAGAAGATTCACCCTCCCTACGACATCTGCAATGCCGTATCCAGTAGGTTGTTGATCGCCACAAACCTGCAACCAAAGATAAAATCATAGAATAACCACAAGTCAATAATCAATAATTCAAGCCTGAGTCCACCAAGCATGCTCATAACATAAATCCAATCAAACGTGAACGCATAACAAATCTAAAGCATGTTTGATACTATATATACTCATGAAAGAGATACAATTTTGTACGAACAGCATTGATACATGATACGAGTAGTGTCCGAAATTTAGAAATTAACAAAAAATGTTTCCTGGTAGCAAGGTTAGTACGGAGTAGTTTACAGCCCACCTAGGTTCCTTCTCTTAATCTCTTGCAGGCTTACAAGCTGAAAGCTAGGTATATAAAAACTATTCAACTCACACCAAGGGCTAAGACATAGATGGTTGGAACTTAGAACACGAAAATTAAGGCTATCACAGATAACTCTTAACTAAACTATAAACTAGGTCGCCACAAGCTCTTAGACACCACCATTAGATATGAAAAAACATATTACACCATCAGGCCGCACATTAGAGAATCTAAATTAACCAAGAAAGAACCAATATTTCCTCACTAAATTGGTGGATAAATCTCAAAGCTCAGATCTTTGAAGTCGGGCCTAACCACGCAAATTGATTTTCCGCCTAAACCACACAACACAAATCAAATTTCTAATCTTTTCCTCACACATTCACTCTAATTAACCTCATTTCTCTTCAATTCACTCTCTCAAAACCCCAAATCAACTTCCTATCTATACATTATTACAACAACAAATTTAGCTCTTTTACGCGACCACAAAAAACACCTCAAAACACAATACTAGTATCACACTATCATTCTAGCTTATTCAAGCCATATCCCTAAACATACGTCTATATTACATCATGATCAGAAATCGCGCCAGACATAGAATAAAACAACTAATTACAGCTTCTTAGACAAGATATATAGAATGTTCATATGCATTTAACTAAATAAAACTTAAATTTTGAAAGCAAAGAAAAATAATACAGAAAGAAACACTCACAAGTTGGTAAAACATAAAATTATCACAAAAATACTCAATTCTCTTCAAGTCGAGCGCCAAAGCAGCATCAAGTCCAACAACAAAAAAGCTTCAAACTCGGCTCTCTCGGCGCTCAATTCTGTCTCGTGAACATCGGTCATCGGCTTCGAAACCTCGAAAATAAGATTATCCCTAGGGTCACAAATCGCAACACCGACTGCGGCTAACTTGTTACGCCCATCATTATCCACAATTCCCTTGAAATAAACCCTAAAACTTTCATTTCCCGCCAATGCGAAACTCGACGATGAAGAAGAAGAAGAAGAAGAAAAGTAGCTTATATTATACGGCATCTCATAATTGTCGCCGTATTTCGCCCAATCCTGTTCAGACATGCGAGCGATTTCCGACGCGAAGTTGTGATCGTGTAACTGTATGCTTAGGTTTTGCTTCAAATTCTTCATTTCCGCCTTGCATTGCTCGAAATCGCGTCGCTCTTGCTCGTACTTTTCGATTTCGTGGAGAATTACGTCGCTGATGTGCGCCGCCGAAGACTCCTCCGCCGTGAAAGGTGGCGGAACGGCGGCGGCGGCGGCGGAGGAGGAAGACGGTGTAAGAGATTGAGAAGCGGAAAAGGCTTCTTAAATTTGGAGGTTGAAGGCGAAATCTAAGTCTGACTCGCAGTTTTCGCCGCCATTAATTCTTGGCGCTGGAACGAAATTAGGGTTTTGAGGTCGTGTTCTTCTTCCATGGCTGCATAATCCGCCATTGTTGCTCACTTGGTAAAACCCTGTTTAAGCGCTGTTATTTTGTGATGAGAATGAAATGTGACGAAGAAGGAACCGTCAAGTCAGTTGAACAGTTATTATTTCAAAATAAAGGTCATGTTTGGGGAAAACGAAGGAGGGTTTTGCGATGGAGTTATTCCTGGTCAATTAGGTTATTTACGAGTCAAGTTATTAAGGGTTTGAACAATTATGATATGTTTAAATTTGGTGCAGGGGAGTTTGGAGCAGAGTATAATTGGATCGTTTTCATATCGAGTGAGAAATACTTTGGGTTCTAGTCCGTATATCGGATTCGTGTTGCATGCATACACTCCTTCGAATGGTTTTTTTTGGAAGGTCATTATCCTTGATAAATCACCAGAGTCCATATCGTGTGTCTTTTAGTAATCTTGTACTCCTTATGAGTGAGTAAAGTTCTAATAAGGCTAATTTTATGTTAAGCTTACGAGTCCGGTTAGTTATCAAAACGCTTTTATCACCAAAACTAAAAAGAAAAGGAAAAAAGTAAAATTGATAGCATGTTTAATTGTTCATGTCATCAATCTAAGCTTAAAGGATTTGAAAGAGAAATAATTAAGTTCCCCAGGATCATAATAAATCCACACGACTAATTACAAATTTTCAGGGTTTGCAATACATATCTTTTCTACAAAACAACCTCATCTCCAAAGCGAAAACCTAAAAAAAGAAAAACAAAAGAGGCACACAGGGCAATTTTTGGAGCCTATGTATAGAAGATAAAGAGGCGTTTTGCCAATGTGATCTGCTTAGAAATGCAATGCACTGGGGTGAGCCTTTGTCATTCTGGTCTCACCATACGACTCATCATTATCCATTCTCTTGTTGTTCCGAAGAGCCGCATAGGCAACAACGTAGAAGATGACGAGGAGGATAAGGACGACGATGTTGATGATCGAAACCTTCCTCCAACTGTGCTTGATGCTAGCCAGCACCCCTGCCCTGCAAGAAGCACAATTGTAGCACAAGATTCGCTGGTCGTTGGTCCATCTTGAGCAATCCGCGTTGGCTCCTATTAGCCCACCTCCGGAGGTCCAGATGGTTTCGTTTGCGTAGACAAAGCCGCAATCTGTTGGAGGCTTGCAACATCCAGACTGCCATCAACATGGAAACCATCAGTAACAAGTACAAAGATAGAGAATTGCTACACGTATATTAATTTAACCATTACACTATTCACGTCAGCAGTGATATCATCGATGACATCAGCACTCATTTAATGATATCACTGCTGATGTCATCGCCACCTCATAATGGCATGTGTTTAACTACTTAAAAAATGAGCTTGTGAAGATTTGAACCTGTAACCTCAGAGTTACAATTTTAACACTTCAACCACCAAGG
>JBBYHQ010340834.1:0-12955 GCA_038382645.1 Spergularia azorica
GGTCAGAGGATATCCAACCCGTTTATATGCCGACCTGGGTCGGGTTGACCCAACCCGACCTATTTGCCAGGTCTACGAAAATCTGTAAAAGTTGCAGACAATTTGAGAGAAAAGAGGGCGAAAAACTTTGAAAAGAAATCAAACTTATTTCTTTGGGGGTTAATTCCTGTTTATAGGAAAAAAAAGGCAGGGGAAAATCGGTAAAACCAAACAGTTTTACACAATTTCCCGTAAAATGCATCAGTAACCGTCATTATGAACAGTTAAAGTGGATTATCTTTTTACCTTCCCAAGGTGACTCTTGGGCTTTTCAAGAAGCTGATGGTTGGAGGAAATCTTTTTGAATCCTCCAACCAATAATTGAATGAGCGGAGCTCGAGGATGCAGGATCTCTCACCTCGACAATCGCGGTCGCACCTAATTCCAGGGGCGATGTTCGCCTCCACCTCAGTGGCGAAGGCTTTTTATCGAGTCGAAATCGCACCCAATTCCAGGGGCGATTTTCGGTTGCGATGATCGCGTCCAGTCTAGAGGCGAAGGTTTTCTATAGAGTCGAAATCGCACCCAGTTCCAAGGGTGATGTTCGCCTCCACTCCATTGGCTAAAGCTTTTATCAAGTCGAAATCGCACCCGATTCCAGAGGCGATGTTCGCCTCCATTCCAGGGGCGAAGGCTTTTTATCGAGTCGAAAACGCACCCAGCTCTAGGGGCGATGTTCGGTTGCGATTAGGGTTGTTCAAAATATAGCCCGGACCGACCCGGAACCGGACCGGACCGGACCGACCCCGACCTATTCGGTCCGGTCCTCGGTTCTTGAAATCCTGGATGTTCGGGTCCGGTTTGGTCCGGTCCAAAACCCAGGGTTTTCGGCCTTGGACCGAGGACCGGACTTTGATCCTTATTTAATAAATATATCAAATAATTGAGAGATTAAATCTCTGATCTTCTCATTTTCTACGTATATACCTTTCAAATACCACTTTTCTCTCTACACCCTCTTTTCGTCTCTCCATTATTACCTACCACTTCACCACCCTACCGCCGTCTCGGCCGCGAACAAAATATGGCGACCTCCCGGCGATTGTCGTGCGATTTGAAGTGCAATCACAGACTCAGCTCCGTCACTATTTCGATCTCCCTCGATATAGCTCAAAGATTTAGATCGAATCAAGTGAGTAAGAATTGATTTAAATGGAATTAGAATTGGGGATTATTTTTTATCGTTGTATAATTGTATCAGATTTTGTAATCTACGAAGTATTTGAAGCGGGTTGATTGAGTAATGGAGGAAGTGGGTTGTTTAACCCAGAAACATTGGAGAGAGAAAAAAAATTAATTGTAATGTACGTCAGGCTGGTAGGATGTGTTTTGTGGGCCTAAGTGTTCCATTTGAACGTATAACAGCTTAGATATGCAGCAAAGACGAAGAATATATTCATATAATCTCTTTTTGTTTAAGTTTTTAGGATTTGTTTCCTACTTTCTCATGTAAGTCGGTCCGGTCCGGGTCCGGTCCAGGCTTAGTCGGTCCGGTCTCCGGGTCTCAAAATTTGTGAAATTCGGTCTCCGGTCTTTACCGGGTCTGTCCGGTCTGGTCCGGGTTTGGACCGGTGAACACCCCTAGTTGCAATGTTCGCTTTCATTCCAGGGGCGAAGGTTTTTTAACGAGTCAAAATCGCACTCAATTCCAGGGGCGATGTTCAGTTGCGATGTTCGCCTTAATTCCAGGGGCAAAAGTTTTTTATCGAGTCGAAATCGCACCCAATTCCAGAGGCGATGTTTGGCTCCGATGTTCGCCTCCATTCCAGGGGCGAAGGTTTTATGGTTCACTCGAAATCGCATCCGATTCTAGGGGCGAAGTTTGAGTATGAAGCAAGCGTGATAAATCATGAAAAAGCAGGGAAGTGAAAGCAAGAAGAATACTGTGAACTACAAAGAAGCAAGCAAAACGCATATGGCCATGAAGCTCGCAAGGGGAGAAGTTTTTCGATTAAAATCGAAAAATACGAGCCCCACGGCCTAGGAAAGAAGAACGCACAGAAGAGAAAGAAGCATCACAAGGCTTTGTCAAGGCCCACTGCATGAGCCATGGCAAAGGGCGGACAGGGGACGCGCAGTCGGGTCACCCTCGGTGAGTCGAAAAGGCGAGGCGCAGTGACTGACGAGCGCAACCCGACTCCGAGGGGCTCTGTTGGGGTTCATTTTACAAATGAGGCCACAACCCTTAGTAATAGAGGCCCAAACCCTTGGAAAAGCCCATGCATGTGATGCCCATAAAGTCCAAGAAATCTCATCCATTGGATCATGGTGAGGATGGAGGATCTAGATGAAGTAAGGACCCCTAGGTCGATTCCTTGGGAGTACTCATTTCACTAGAAAGAAGCCCCCCCCCCCCCCCAATTCATCACAAAGGAGGTTCATTCTAATTCTACTTTTCATAGTTCTGACACTCTTATTGCTATTTCTGTGATAACTGAGTCTGGACACCCCATATTCGCCGAACCCAATACTGACTTGACCGTCGGAGGGGCGTCGCCTGGGTAAAATCGGACCCCCTTGACAGTGTGTTGCTTGCGCAGGTTAGAGACACAGTCCTCCATCTATCCCAAAGTCGAACTCACCGCAACAAGTGCACACCCCACTTTAAATCAAACTTTGAATAGGCAAATTAGTAATCACATTATTAGAACACACGTATGACAAGTTATAATAAGTGTTAATACGGTTGTCAATACCACAATACATATACTCATTTGCATTAATAAAGGTGTTTCTTAGTTTAAACAATATAATATAGTTTACTAAACTAATGTGTGCACACAACATTCAAAATTGCTATGAATTAAGCTATTTTATATTTCAATTTATTTAATCGGGGACTTCTAATGTACTGAATCATAATACAAGTGTTTATACTCTTATCAAAAACACAATCTATATACCCCATTTGTTACCATTGACAAAGTGTTTTTTTATTATTAACGATACAAATTGATTAACTAAATTACCGTGTGCACACACCATTCAAAATAACTATTGATTGTTACACTTTTTTTTTTCAATTTATTTAACCGAGACTTTTAGAAAAGAACACATTAATGGAGTTTTTTTTTTTCTATTTATGTTTTTTGTGGACTACATAAACCATACACACAATTCTCTAGAAAATTTAATTAGGTATCTAATTTTCTAGGTATTTAATTATATTGGTGTGAACATCCATTTATTATATATTTAAGCAATTTTGAAAATCATAAAGACTAACGCGCTTGAAAAGAAAATGAAAATTAATGAGATATGAGCAATATTGGTATGTACCCCCTCTGTTCAGTAGAAATTGCAAATTGTTGCGTAGGCGTTTTTTAGCTAGAAAGTCTTCAAAAATCAATCAAGTGGCAAATTAATGAATAATCAATCACACACTTTCAATTGGTAACACTTATATTGACATGATGAGAGATGACCCTTCACCATTTACAAAGTTTACCTGAGATGCATTGGTAGGACGTTATTTTATTGAATCGACTCATCGAGTTTTCTACTATCAAAATGGAGACGAACGATTGTATTTTTCTTGTACTGCAACCCCAACCCAAATTCCATCCCTAATTTATTCCTCAATTTAAAAAATTTTGGTATAATCAAAACAAACAAACTTGCATGAACTACGGCAAAAAGAAAAGCTAATTTCATCATTAAAAACTAGCACATCACTTACACACCCAATTACAGAATAAACCCAATAAAACCTAAATTCACATGAACTACGGTTCAAATAAATAGAAAACAACCAACTGCAAGCTTACCAACTATACCAAGTATCATATAATTTGTTATTATTATTATTGTATTATTTTTTGTGGTATCAGAAATTAGAAAGAAATAAAGTGAATAAGTTTGAATTAGAGCATGATCTTGATGAAAATCCATGTTTAAGAATTGAGGGAGAATATTTAAATAAATAGATAAGTTATCAAAGACAAACATTCCAAATTCATGAACTTGAAAACATAAATTTAGATGAAATCCTAATAGTAGAGTTGCGCAAGATAGGATTTGTGCAAGATAGGCGGTCACCCAATGCCCTAAATTTTTGGATTAAGTTCATAATATACGTAGAGTATTGTAACGTAATAACACAATTTATATGTATGGAGCGTAGCGATAAATGGTTTCCATTAAGAGTTAAAAAAAGACATGGAAACTAAAATTCATTAATACATAGGATATGTCTTTGTTGGTTGCTTTAATACTACAGAGCTCGTCTTCGATTCGCACTAGACCCTGTGATTATTCCAGACAAGAATGAGCTCGTGCAAAAAGTCAAGGTTGATCGAGTCATTCTGATGGGGACATGGAAGATATCCTAATAATTAAGTGTTGTGGATACATTGAATAATGTTAGACGTACCAGAAGTGGTTTTAAGTGGTTGCGTGAGTTTCTCTTGAATTTGGGGGTGTCTCATAATGGTCCGGCCCTTATCTATTGTGACAGTCAATATGCTATTTACATCGTTTAAAATCCGGTCTTTCACGAGCGTACGAAGCATATTGAGGTGGATTGTCATTTCATTCGAAACTCTATTCAAGATGGTTTGATTTCGCCTACTCATGTTACTACCACGAATCAATTAGCATATGTTTTAACAAAGGCTCTCGACCACTCTCAATTTAACTATCTTGTGTCCAAGTTGGGCGTTGCTAATCTCCACGCTCCAACTTGAGAGAGGGGGGGGGGGGTGTGACTTACCATAAGTTCGGATATGTCTTGAGTAATAAGACTTCCCGTATTCATGTATTATAAGCGCGCGGTACAAATACCGAACGATTATCAATAATAAACCTCAATCAATTACAAACCATATCAAATCTTATTCAATAATGAGGATTGAATTAGGTTGAAAACCATAAAATGAAGGGTAACTACTGCAAATTTCTGCAAGTTTGAATGTGTTAGCAAAGATAGGCTCGTATGATTTCAAACGTATTATAAATTATGTTTCTACAAGAAACGAAAGTGACAAACCGAAATACACGTGAAACACTTGGATGTGAATTTAATTTCATAAAAAAGCTAACACCACTTTACATTAAAAATTCGTGTATCATACATTGAAGACACAACGACTTTTGATCTCTTATCATCATGCTTAGGAAAATGAATGTTAGTGTGTTTTTGTTTTAGAGGGGAAAATAAATGTTAGTTACATTACATATCATCCCACTTCCCACCACAATCCACAACACCCAGCACCACCACCGTCCCACCAGTATGTCTACCACTACAATACAAAATGATAAACTACTAACTTACTTACCAACATCGTTGTTTTGGTAAAAACTTCATATGTCAGACATACTTGATGTAAGGGTTAACTAGTCAACTTGCTACCACTAGTTCTAGACGAGTTCTCTATATGAGAGAGATGTAGATGGAATCTAATAGATAGATGGGCATGCTCTATCAGGTTGACCTTGTTAGACAGGCAGGTAGACTCTGTCGAGTAGACATACAGACTTGATTGACGAACAGGCTTTGTCGCCAGACAAACATTCTATGACGGATAGGCAAGTAGACTCCATGGACAAACAGGTAGGCTTCATCGGACATAAAATATACCCTGTCGGGTTCACTATGTCGAATTGACAGGTAGATTGCTGATCTGACGGGTAGATTTTGCTCGACTGGCTTTAATTGAACTAAACACGAATAGAAAGTATATCAACGAAAACAAATGCGGGAGAATAAAAGAAAGAGAGACAACGGATATTTATTTTGTACGTGGAAAATCCTTTGAATAAGGGGAAAAGCCACGGGGGGAGCTTGTTATCCCGCCAAGTAGTTTTAGTAGTTCTTGTAGTAGTATTCCGCCTTTTGTAGGTTACACTTGATGAACGTAAATACAATTATTGATAATGTAAGAGAATGGTAATACAGCAATTATGAGATAACAAGATGATGAGATGTAGGAGTGTTAGGTTTCAATGAATGAGTGAGGGTTTGATGGTAGAGATGGAGTGATTGTAGTGGTAGTAGACGTATTGTGGTGGCGGCGGTTACGGTGTTTGGGTGGAGTTAGATGAAGGAGAATGTGTGCTTTGGTTAAAGAGTAGTTTAGAGGTTTTGCAGAAATGTGTAGATGATATGGATCTCTAGTAGAGGAATAATGGTAAGGGTATATTTATAGTTTTTTTTTTCTTGAAATAAAAGGGTATATTTATAGTTGTGTGGTAAAATCTAATATATATATTATAAAAGCCGAGTACAGCCCTTCATTGATAGACACTTGGCACAATCCTATTGGATGAGAATAAAATATATTTGTTTATTTAGAATATGGAAAATACTATATAAAGTATTAAAATATTGATATGGGAATTAATAAACAATATAAATATCAAAATTACTTGAAAATTTAAATAATTGTTATTTATAAGAAATAAGAAAGTTTTAAAATTTATTTAGAGTTGAAAATATTAAATGGTTGAAATAGTCTAATGAAAATGATCTCAATCCATACTAAGTATATTATTCTCTTCCAATTCGTCAACTATGATCATAATAATTGAAACACATTTTAATTGTGACACATTTTACTATCTTACGAAAAAAGGTCCAAAATGTGCAAATCACAGAGTATTGGAGTAAGTATAAGTCTTAGGGTGAATTATCATTAGTTTCAAACATAATTAGAAAGTTATCAGTTTACTAATTTTACATATTTCACTCTTTTTGTATAAGTGTCGAAAGAGTTTTCATTTTAAAAATATTTAACTAGATTAAACAATGTGTTTAAAATATATTCGGTCGTGAAGAAAATATATGTCTATACTAAGAGTTAGTAATTGGTTCATGGACAGGGTTGGAGATTATTGTGTTATGTAGTATGGGTTTATGAATTTGTGTATACAATTTGTTCTCTCTGATCTCTCTCTCTTTTGGCTTATTGATTACTATTGTTTCATATTTTTCAAAAGTTTCACTCTCTTATAAGAATCACAATCAAGTTCAGATTGGATTATTATGTTATGTAGCATTGGTTAATGAATAGGGGTTTATGAATAAGACATGATTGAATTAACTCAAATTCTAACACGTAAAGTTTTTGGTATTTTTGGCATAATGTCACATTTGATGCAAACAATTAGATTAAATAATACTTTGAAATGATGACCCTATAATAGGCTCTAAAAAATATTTATTTCCATTTATAAGTTCACAACTAAAGTGTATTTTTTTTCGTCCATTAAATAAGGGTCAATACGTGACATTTATAATACAACATCATCATCAAAATCGGATGGAGTACAAGTCTTTCAGTTAGTTATTAATCTTATAATTGATTATAAAGTTCTCCCTTTACTACTTACTATTCCGCGTGGTAATTTATTGTTGAAAGAATTATATTTCAAAAACTTCAATTAGATTAAAAGTCATGCAATCAGGATCATGACACTTATTAACACAATTATGTATATAGTCAATGACTTTTTTAATTTGTAATACGGTCAATAAATTATATCAATACATTGATGTAAATTACTAAGCGAAATATGTTTTCTCTTGGTAAGATGATTACGTATCGTAGAATTATGGGTTTATTTGCAATCTCAACCAACATAACAATAAATGAATAGTGCTAATAGAGTTGGAAATTAGGAGGGTTAGATCTATTTCATGTATGGTCAGAGAGGGTTGGGTTATATTGAGTTCGTGTCATGTCGGGTCCGATTGAAACTGCACGTCAAGTCGATTTTGGTTCAGAAGTCTATCAATCAAGTCGGGTATTATAAGGTAAATTTTTGAAAAGGTAGGTTGATCTGTAGTGAGATCCTCATCGGGACTGGTTACTAAATTTTTTTGTCGCATCATTTTGAGACACCTCCTTTATCAATTGATATCTTACTTTATGAAAACATACATACGTGGAAGTATTTTTCGATATAAATTCAGCAACTTGCAGTTCATAATTTTTTGATGAGTATTTATTCTTATATTTGTAAGTCAAACTCTTAATTCGATCAATACGTAATCTATACTTTTATAGAGGTAGTAGTAATCAACATTTAAATAAGGGGTTACCTAATACATACTCTTTAATTAAGTGATAGTTGACACTTAATTATGAATTCACAATTAAATTCATATGTTAAATAATGCTCAATATGTGACATTTATGTGTATAGTGGAATTATATAACAATGTTTTTTTTTTTTTTGTGAAACAAGTATCTTGGATACAAATAGGGAGCCCGGGCGCGGCACGGGCACGCAAACTAGTTAGGGTTAAATGTAGAGGAAATGGGTTAATTGTTTAGGGTTAAGTGTTATTGGAATGGGATAAGTGTTTGGCAGGGGATGATGCAGGACATATTATATAGCTTTGGAGTGCTTATATAATGTTATTGGGCAGTTCCTTAAGTCTCCCCAACTTTCCACGTTTTTCGGAGCATCTTCACCCATGATAATTTGAAATGTAACCACAAATTCTATCCTAACCCCGGGGTACCTTCCTTTTGGTACCCCCCGGTTCCAGAATATAATTACACTATTTTATCTATTCCTTACGAGCTTAACTCTATAGCCTAGTGGTTCATTGGTCATTATTGAGAAGCCTGGGCCTCGGTTCGAATCCCACCCCTGGCAACTTTGGTTTTTTTTTTTAATTATTTAAAAACTTAAAAAATAAAAAATGAACCCATCCCAACCCAATCACATTTTCACTCTCCTCTCATTCCCAAACCCGACTACCACCACCCCACCCACCACCACCTCTATCACCAACCGCCAACCCACCAACCCCGAACCCACCGTAACGGCCGTCAACATCCCGACGACGTTATCCTTCCACCACCGCGTCACCGGTTCTCCCTCCTTCTCCATTTTCTCTTTCTCTCACTTTTCTCTCTCCTCCAATTTGCTCACTTCACAAATCATTTTACAACTAACACAAATCATTTTAGAACAAAATGTATAATTATAAAACAAAACATGATCATTAGAGAACAAAAATATATAATTTTAGAGCAAAAAGATATGATTACAAAACTAATCACTACAAAACAAATACAATTCATTTTAGAGCAAAAATAAATCATTTTAGAACAAAAACGGATCATTATAAAACAAACTTACATAACATTAGAGCACAAATAGATCATTAAAAACTCATCATTACAAAACAAAAATAAATCATTTTAGAACAAAAACGGATCATTTTAAAACAAAAACAAATTCTTAAAGACAAATAAAATAGGTCATTTCGCATCAAAAACACATTATTAATTATAGACCAAATATAGTTCATTTTAAAACAAAAATAAATCATTACAGAACAAAAGTAGATCATTATAGAACAAAAGTAGGTCATTATAGAACAAAAACATATCATTATGAATGGTTTTAATTTTTAAATGAATTGTTTTTGTCCTGCAATGAATTATTTTTGTTGTGGACTGAATGGTTTTTGTTTTGGAATGAATGTTTTTTGTGCTAAAATGAATGGTTATTGTTCTGAAATGAATGGTTACTGTTCTGAAATAAATGGTTACACTTGTGGATTTAATGATTTTTGTTTTGGAATGAATGGTTTTTGTTTTGGTGTAAATAGATTTTGTCCTAAAATGAATGATTTTTGTTCTGAAATTAATGGTTTTTGTCCTGGAATGAATGATTTTTGTCCTCAAATGAATTGTTTTTGTTCAGTAATGAATGGTTTTTATTTTGGAATGAATGCTATTTGTACTGAAATGAATGGTTATTGTTCTGAAATGAATAATTACTGTTCTGGAATGAATGGTTACAGTTTTAGAATGAATGATTTTTGTTTTGAAATGAATGTTTTTTTTTTGTATAAATAGTTTTTGTCCTAAAATGAATGATTTTGTTTCCGGAATTAATGTTTTTTTTTTTATTGAATGAATATTTTTTGTCATGAAATGAATGATTATTGTTCTAAAATTAATGGTTACTATTTTGGAATGAATGATTTCTATTTTGAAATGAATGATTTTTGTTTTGGAATTATTCGTTTTTGTTTTATTTGAGTACGTTCTAAAATGATCCATTTTTATTCTATAATGGCTTGCTATTGCTCTATTAATGATCAAATGTGATTTATAATAGGCGTACTAACTTATGTATTTATCTTCCCTAAAAAAAACTTATGTATTTATCACCACCACCACGCACCACCCCTACCACCACCGTCGGTAGATCCGTCCACCACTGGGTACGTTGCCGCCGTCACCACGTAGACCCCCTATCTACGGTGAATCCACGGCGGCATAAAGGTATATTTTCCTTCACCTCCACGCGGCTCCACGATCTCTTTTCTCTCTCTTTCCTCATTTCGCCCTTTTTCGTGTTTTCCGGCCGCCACCGTACTCAGCCACCTCCGACCACGAACAGACCGAGTTTGAGGACGAGCCAAAAGCAATGACGCCGCATATGACTGTTGGAGATGACCATAGTTGCCGGAATTAGAAGAATTTGAGGAGAGAGAAAAAGTGGGAGAAGAAGGAAATGGGCGAGAAGGAAGGGGCGGCGGCGTCTCGAAATATGGGCGTCCGAATTGTCGTAGGGCGGAGGTCCAACTGGTGGTGGCGGATCTCCGTTTGGTGGTGGCAGGTGGCGGCGGAGTGGTGGTCGAGGGAGGTTATAGGGGGATGTGGAAGGGGATTGAGAATAGGAGAGAGAAAGAAAATGAGGGCTGGGGTACAAAAAGGATGGTATCCACGAGGTACCATAGATACGTTGAAATGTAACTGTTGACCAACTGACTGCTGACTGGGTCGGATAATAGAGAGATAATTGTGGAAGTTGTTGCTGACTTGACTTCGTCTTCTTACGAGATAGTGTTTCTGATGGAATAAGTCTTTAACTAACTCTTGACAATCTTTGTATGTGGTCTTGGTTGTTGGAGTGGAAATAGAAGGTAGTTGTTGACTCGTTCTTCTATCTGTTCTCACTCATCTGGTCTGGTGAATAACCCCTTGCTATTCTGATGGAGATAAGGCACGACTATTTCTTCCTCTCTAGATGGACTTGCTGTGAAGTTATCTAGAATAGTTTACTTCATTTGGCTTTGTCTTCAAACCGCAGTCCATTACAGATGCCTAGTCAGTCCGACTAGCCTCCTATCAGTCTGATCTGGTCTGTCCGACAGATGGTCAGCCTAACCTGGTCTGTCCGACTGGGTATCAGCCTGACCAGTCCGACCTGATGTCGACGTGTCTGTAGAAGTCCAAACAACCAGATCTACACATAACACCTTCTGGTGGATGACTCGACCTGATGTATTCTGTTGGCTGGTCTGTCGGATTAAACCCAAAATTTAGGCCATAACAATCGTGATTCATCAATTCCTCAACAAACAATCAACAATTAGAATAGAATTGCAGCCAATTAACCAGCCAAACGATCATATTCAACTTAATTGTTGTGTGATGCAAGGATAGTCCATGTTTGGACTTCGGTGTATAGGATGCTATCATGGCATATATATTTGTTATAAAAACATACAGAGATCATGGCCTATATATTAAAGTTATCCACGAGCAATAGTCTCGAACAGATCCTCTGGAATTATGGAAACCAAACGTTACGACGTACAATTATTTGAAATGAAAAAAAGTAACTTTAATATTTAGAATTTTTATGCGTTTTTAGAAATGCACATCTATTCTATATTTCTATACTAGTACTCCGTATTCTCTATGGTAAAATCTACCAACTATACGAAGAAATAACCCACATGAATCCTAACCCCTAACAGACGCACTTAATGTACTGTATGATTGATTGTGCGCATTTGGAATTTAGAACTTGAGAAGGACAGAATATAGATAAATTGACTAGTAGAGTTGACTGAGGTCAGGCGGTCTGTTGTTAAAATTCAATAAACCTGCCTCAGGTCAGACAGTCAGCCTCCAATTTAGAATAAGAAACAACTGAAAGAGCACGTTACTGACCTTCTATAATAGGCAATTACCTCGTACTAATTAGAATATTATGAACCAAACAAAGCAGAAGATATGAATCTTGCCTGTGTAATCACAGTTTGTTTAATTTTCTGTCTAAACTTGAAAAGTTGCTTAGCAACAGACAGTTTATCAGCTGCTCAAACTCTCAAAAACAATGACAGTCTAGTGTCGAGTGGGGGGACTTTCAAGCTCGGATTCTTCAGCCTCTCGAACACGACAGACCGTTATTTAGGCATTTGGTACAACAAAATACCTGTTCTTGATGTTGTATGGGTTGGCAACAGGATGAACCCACTTAATGATTCTTCTGGAGTAGCGAAAATCTCTGAGGATGGAAACCTTCAAGTAGTGGATGGGAAGAATAAGACGGTTTGGTCATCGAATGTGTCACATTCCCTGCAGGGAAGTGACTTGGTTTTGCGTATTCTGGAGAGTGGCAACCTTGTTTTGGTCCCATCAAACACCACAGATCACAGTTCAAGTGCAAATGCAGTATGGCAGAGCTATGAAGACCCCACTGACACGATGTTGCCAAGCATGACCGTAGGTACCAATACTGGCAGAAGTATTGCTAAAATTGGCTACGCGTGGAAGAGCCCTACAGATCCATCTAACGGAAGGTATGCCTTAGGTTTCTCCTCTTATACCCTTCCTGAAGTCGTTATTTATGACGGGGATGCCATCCACTGGAGAAGTGGTCCGTGGAATGGAAATCTATTCATCGGAATTCCATACAATAACTCTGACAATCAGGATTCCGGGTTTGTTCTTCAGAGTGACAGACAAAGATCCATTTCATTAACGTACACCTACTCAAACTCAACCTTCATGACAAACTATAAATTCGCGTATGATGGAACATTCTTTAGGCAATTATGGGTTGATGCCTACAAGAAATGGGTGACAGAGTGGATAGTCCCCTCAACAGAATGTGATTTTTATGGTAAATGTGGGGCATTTGGTATCTGCAA
>JBBYHQ010340895.1:0-37535 GCA_038382645.1 Spergularia azorica
TAAATGGGCTACATATAAACGATGGCTATATATGGGTCTACGAATGTGCCACTTAGAAAGTGAATGTTGCGCCGATCACATGAAATCTGCTGATTTTGCTTCGAAACTTCTCCTTTCTTTTCTTTCTTTTTAGTTTTGTGATCTCCTTCCACATTTCATTTGCTTTGCATGACCCATGCCCCATACCACACTAACTAAGTAATTAGTGCGCGGGTATTAACCCTGTGACAAAACGTTAATAATATCCTTATAGTATCTCAAAGACTCATACCGCCTACCTAGTGCCTACCCCGTATAGTTGTATAAGTAAATGCCATGATGCCAATGATGATGTATATGAGCGAGCGCTTATCATTTGAGAGTAATAAGTAGGAGGCCTTATCAGAGCTGACCGACAGTAGCCTAAACTAGCCACGCATGTCATTAAATCGTGTTCACGAGGGCTGTTGCTTCATTGAAGTTTCTGATGCTAACCATTTTAATGCAATGAGCAGAACAACTAGAACGAGTATGTACGTGTTGTATTAAAATCTCAAATTGTTTAACCTTATCCACTGTGTTTGTACTTGATTACCAGTGATTCGAGTTGACTATTGTAACTTTAATAAATACTGATCAAATTTATGCACGATTTTTATCATAATCTGCTGGATTGTGGAAGGTTCATAATAAAGTAATAAACTGATCCGATATCGTGAGACTTAAGCTAGCCAGCTAGCCAGCTAGCCAGCAGTTGTATAGGAGTAGAGGAACGGACCCATTACTTGAATTACAACTAATCCGAAACTTGCATTTTTTAATTAACAAGTATTTGATGAGGTTTAAGGTAAGGGTAAGCCAACCTACTTTGGTTAGTTTGGTGCTTCTGGTGACATAGATACACAAACTGCTAATAAGAGAATGAGGCAAGGGACAAAAAGAAGAGGAATATAAGCACTTTGAAGTTGGTAAGAGTTACTTTTTGGATCAAACATATGACTAATCCAAATTATTAAGTATCCAAATCCATTGTTAATTTGATTTTATTATCATTATTGACATGACATATTTTACAGGCAAATTACAGCGACATTCTAGTATCAGTATGAATCGTGAGCCTATTAGGCGATTAGCCATCAACGGGTTTCACGCCAAATACTCAATGACCTCGACACACAAACAAAAGAAAGACACCTAAATAATTCAAATCTAATTTTATATGCCGTATAAGACAATCTTATTTTCTAGTTTCAACGTTTCACCGTAATCGAACTCTTAATGGCATTTTGTTGTATGAAGCAAGTTATATTCACACATGAATTGGAGCACTCAATACCGAGTACTCCTTATAAGATACATTGTGACATTGACACATGATATGAACATTCAAATTGCAAAAAACATGCCCCATTTCTTGACGGTGATGACTAATGACTAATGATCTAACGAATATAGCAACCTCACATTAGAAATACTGTAATAAATAAAATAAAATAAAATAAATAAGTAAAATTTTAATGCTATGCTCCCATGAGTCACAACTCACAAGTCACAAGTCTCACAACCATTGAAATTGAATTAGTATGTACTCGAATGCCACCCATTGAGTGAATAGTACAAGGTCCAGTACTTTGTAAAAAGATGCTCAATCAAACGTGAAATTGTACCCTCAAAGACACATTCAAATTCAAATTCACACAACTCATCATCATAAAATCTTCACCTGGGGCTGTGGCAAACTGGCAAACATTAACCAAGTTACGAGTACTCCCTATATGTTCAATCCACATATCAAAACATTCGGTACAATTCTATTTCTTATATCTCGATAATTTGAAAAACGTAAAATAAAATAAACGAATAGAGCATGTGGCCGTATAAGCGCATTAGTATAGTAAAAAGGAGCTCATAATTTCAGCCTTTCAAGGCAGCGGTCCAACTTTTTGTCCCACTACATTCTTCCGTTTCAACTTTCACTCTCCCCTTCCCAATCCCAATTTTCACCACATTACAACGGTAAAAAAACACTTTCTCGTAAAAATCACCAGAATGGGTGAGAGGAAGTAAAAAAAAAAAAAAAACATAATTTACAGAGTAACAATTCTTGTAAAACTTTTGTTTTAAGTTTGTAACACTATAATAATTTTGACACTAGTAAATTCTCAATCATCATAAAGTAGAAGATGAAGAAGAATAATTCTCCCCTGCACAAAACTCGAATTTCCGATCATCATCGTCATCTTTCTCTTCTTTTACCGTAACGGTAAAATGTGCCAAAGAATCCTTAATTTCAACTAAATTCTCCTTGCAAAGAAACTCTTCACTATACACTCTTTCAACATCCCTCCCGTAATCGTGCACGAATACGTGAGTATGTTGTTGTTCTCGTGTCCGTGCCATGACCGCGGCTGAAAAGATCGCGGCCATCCTACCCGGCATCTTAGGAGAGTATCCACGTGGACCGTCGATTAAAATAATATCCCAAGGAATCTCGTACAAATGATTCGGCAAATCGTTGACGGCCAACTTACACTCGGAGAATAAAAGGTTTTGCACCGGCCGACACTCGTCCTTACGGTGGACCCTACCGTAGTGGATCAACTCCTCCCACTTGCTCACCTTTGTCGTGTACTGCACGTCATACGCCTTGATGTCGGTGAAGTTCTGCTCGTATTTCGAGACCACGTACTCGTTCTCGTCTAAAAACACCGTACGACGTCGTTCGCCGGAGTTCAGCGATTTCCAAAGGAGCGTCTCATGCGTAAACCCGAAGATTAGGAGGTTGCAGTGAGGGGAGCATTGTCGGATGGCGGTCGCCACGGCGGTGAGTTCGGCGGCTGTCATACGATCCACGGTTGCGGTTGTGGTGGTGTTTACGGCGGCGGCGGAGGTGGCGTAGTGGAGAAGCGCTGCGGAGATGGTGTTGGAGAGGTGTGGGAGAGCGGCGGTGGAAGACGGTGGTAAGGGAGGTGGGGTGGATTTGAGTAGCGTGATTAAGAAGGTGAAGGTGAAGAGAGTAAAGAAGGCGAGGAGCCATAAACGATGCGTTGAGGAGGTTGATGAGGAAGGTTTGTAAAGAGATGGGTGGAAAACGATGAGTTTTGGGGTGGCCTTCATTTTTTTGAGGTTTTTAGTTTGATGAGTTGTCAGTCTCTCAAGTTTTGGAGAGGGGAGAGATGGTAGAGTGAAGAAGAAGGATCCCAAAGAGCTGGGAATAGAGAGGAACGGGGAAATGATGGAAAATGGGGGGTCTTAAATGTGGATGCTTCAAATGGTTTTGGTGACAAATCCGTTTTCTTGATTTTACCCACTTTATTACAGATTTAAATTTAAATAAAAGGAAGATGTAATTTCAATAATTTGGAAATTTAGTGGACATTTTTAGCATAAAATCAATTTAGTCTAAATTTGGTTAAAACTGATCATCAATTTTGATAGATATTTGATTGTTTTTGTTGGTTTATTTGACGAAATCTACAAAATCAAAAGAAATGCAAGGAGTTGGCCAGTTGGGTATCGGGCAGTGGCGATAGTGGTTCAGAAAATTGGGTATAAGGAGTATATGCATCGATTCCGACTCTTAATTCTTAAGTTTTGGGACCGATTTTAACACTTTCAATTTCGAGTTCTGAAATTTCAGAACTGTTGCCTACGGGTACTCGTCCAAAAGGTAAAACAAATTCGTGCTTCTTAATTTCCAATGAACAACTTAACATTTTTATTGATAGAATTACAACGATGTTTTCTTATCACACTAGTAGTCAATAGACATTTCCGCCACAAAATTTCATTCTAGATTTTGTTGTCCTTCTCGAATTAAACAAAAATCTTAAGATGAATAACTAAATTAACGGCATTTGATAAGGAGGTCTAGGATAAATTGCTGAAATGGGACAAAATGGCGCATGTAAATATGTAATTCTCCAATTAGTCATTTGACTGATGAGGAAGCCTTTGCTCCGCAATAGCCGGGAGGGTCCCGGGTCCCCCTCCTTATTGAGTTTGGGTTGGTCGTTTCTCTGCCTTCAAATCTTCTGTTGCTCTGCATTTTCTCGTGCTTAACAAATTAATTACGAGCACACTAAAATCAGATCGACATCGTGATGACTTACAGGAGTTACAACAGTCCTTAAAAGTACAATTAATCATGTTATGTACATGACTTCAATTGACAAATTCATGTTACCGTGTGTAGTGTGCTGTTAAATCACTAACCGATTTATTTTGTGTTTTCCAATCTGCCTTTAACTTTTCCCGGCTATATGATTTTTTTAAACACAAGAGTTTGATCAGTTCATTAGGTTATTTAAAGTTTGCAAATGTGATGATCGTCCTAAGTCCTTACAATCTTACCTAGTGCTTGAAAATTCCGTTTGTCGTGCGGTGTTTCATGTTTGAGCTCAAAATCTGCACGTCCCACAACATGGCCGGCCACCAGTAATAGAAATACACGAGTACAAACACGTTTTAATAGTTCTCAAAAAACAAATTAGCTTGCCTTATATTAATTGTAGCGTGTTTAGGGCACTACATTGTGTAGTTTAGTAGTCTTCATCAACCAGCGGAAGAAGGTGACTTTAGGGACTTTTTTGAGACCAAAAATAAGGATAATATTCAGGATTATTGTGAGCAGACAACCCTTAAATTATGAGTACAGCAAAGCAGCAAATAAACAAGTACGTAAAAAGGGGAGTAGGAGAGTAAAGGAAACCCAAACACACTTTAACGAAAGTTTAATATGAAGATCAAATTAAACATCGCTTTACCTTTTGATGCAATTAAGCAGATACTCCGCATAACGAACCTTTTGTGAAGCACTATGTAGTATGTACCCCATTCTTCTCAAAGCTACTCATCATGCATTTGAATTCGGGTTGGTTTCGGTAAAGTACCTCAATTATTGGGATTATTATCATGAATCAAGCGTTTCTTACAAATTGAGGCACTTTCTATGGTTTATACTTTATACTCGATCACGCTATTGTAAACGTTAAACATCATATTAATTTATCCTCCACGTAATTTACATTCAAAACACTTCATAATTTTTTTTTACATAAGCAGCCTTACACGACTGATACACACCTTACTAGTTTTTTTTCGAAAGAAAGAAAATTCATTCATAATAATTAGCTATACGACATCTACAACAAGTGCTGAAATTATCAAAATACAACGCTAACATCAAATTCAACCCAAACCTCCAAAAAACTACGATCATTATGTGAGGTGACTCGTGATCCGAAAACCCTCTATAACAATGCTGCTTCATGATATAGCTTGACGCGAGGGGGCCTATTGATCTCTTGTAGTTCGTCGAAGGATGAACAGATCCGCTAGCCAGTAGAAGAGAATTCAACATCCATCTAAACGCCATGACAAAATTAATGAACATCAGATTCTTTTAAATCCCGCAATCTCAGTACAAACCACCTATATGGCAAACACACCTTACTAGTTACTACGGAGTATATAACATCGTTGACAATATCATTTTCTGATATAGACGATTCCTACGAAATTTTGAAAAATAAAATAAAAACTGATTTGATGTTTGCCTTGATATTGGTGACTTGGTCATTGGTGTATGCTTTGGGCTGCTTAGGCGGATAATGTTCGGGTCGGGCCAGTGAAGTGGCCTGTGGTTCACATGGCGAGAATACACCAGGCCCAATTGTTAAACCGGTTCTTATTTGTTTGGCCAATGGGCCACATTTTGGTTTAATATGGGCCATATAACATTTTTAAAGCTTTTGAGAAAATGTCATTCTCAACCCATTTTCCATAACTTTGTCCAAATGAGTGAATGACCAAATGCAACAATTTGTCATTAGTACTCGTATTTGATTTCAGAAAATTGTCTTAGACTTTAGCTCGTTACACAGAATTTAGGACTACCTAATACTCCAATGAAAATTGGTTACTGCTTAAGCGCAATCGTGTGAATTTTAATTAATATATTTCGGTATATATTGTGAGTCCAATTACGCAAGCTTAGATTAATAATAACCTAAAATTTAATTGAAAGTTATCATTGTCACAATGTAGTAGCTAGATGTATGCCGGCCTAATGTTCGACCGGATCTATCATATATTCATATAGTATAGTACTAGTGTTAGTAGTGTATATGTCATGGTGTGTAGAAATGTCATTTTCATCCATAACAATAGTATTGTAATATTGTTTTATACTACATTATTGGACAATGTATGGTGACATCCGTATATATTTTGAAAATTTAACTTATACTTCGCATGATTGACTAATGATTAAATTGTGCATATTACATGGGACTTGAAATGCAGATGCTTGGTGTATAGTAATATAAATACCCCATGCAAGCAAAGCAAGCTCAAGTACCATTATTTAGGTCGTTATTGAATTATGTCCAAGATGAACAAAGCCTTGTTTACTACCAGCGTCGTCATTCTTATGTTCTCAAGTTTCTTCATACCCAAAGATTCATGCATAGATGCTAGAAAGCTTCCAGGTACGTATTTCTTTAATTCAATGACCTTCATAGTATTCAATAAGTGTCGTTCTCCTCATTTGTTAACGTTTTTTGATTTGTTTATACGAATCAAAACGTTAACAAATTTAATGAACGGAGGGAGTACCAGTATTTTTGGCCTCTAATTAGGTCGGCATGGCCGTTGATCTATCCAATATCTATGGTGACAGGATCAGTTGAGAGGCTTAGATGCCCACCACCACCTTATCCAAGACCCGACTCGCCGGAGCGTTATGTGGCTCCATCCGTTACATCCTCCGTCTCCAAGTATTGGTTTCGCAATAATGTATAAGATCTGTGAGAAAAATAAAGTTACTTAAATAATTCTACTGTATGTTAGATTGTAAGTATACTTGTTCGTGCTTTTTTTTTTTTCTTTTTCTTTTGTACAAGGAGCAGTATCGCAGGGTTTTATCCTCTCTTGTTTGCCTTTGGGGTACAATAAAGATGACAAATTAGTTACAAATTTTAGCCGATATGAAATTTCATCATGTAGTAATACCTTTTCGGCATGGAGAGATTATGCAATTTTTCGACACTTAATTAGACCCTGTCACTTTTAAAGGAAAAAAATGCACACCTCACTCTTAAAACACTGTAAACATTTACAAGATGAGTAATCATGGTCAACCAAATGGTTAGAAACTCGCGTATGATAAACCTCTTTAGTCTCTATAGCTGTATTAAGCCCTCGCTTAAGTAACGAAAATCAATTTGTGTAACCAAACTAAATGGTTGCGTTCCAAAATGCCTGATTCAGTCATGCATGAAATGGTTGAGTTCTTATTAAAACGGGGAAGCATTCTAGAACGCAATTTTAAATCTTCTAGAAAAAGAACGTTAAAGACGTCCGACTCCAACTTCTCCATTAGGCCAACAGAACGAAAGTGCTAAGCTAAGACGTAATGAGTCGATTGCAACAAGCCATAAATCCGATCAACCACCTGACAAGTTTGCTTCTTGCACTATGAAACTTCATAAAATCAAACTCCAAAAACTTTCTACAAATGAGCAATGATGAAGATCATATTAACTTTAATGCAATAAATTTCTCATGTAATTACGTACCAAAATGACTGCTATATATGATGCACATACAATTTCTCAATTCCCTTCTCATAAACTCAACATCTCTCAATTAACATACATTCGAGCAACAATATGGATGCTGCACTACCTCAACGCCTGCGCATAGCATTATTCCCATTCATGGCTCAAGGCCACATGATCCCAACCCTCGACACAGCGAGGCTCTTTGCAGCTCGAAATGTCGAGGCTACCATTATCACCACCCCTGTCAATGCCCCAAACTTCACAAAAGCCATTGAAAAAATCAAAGACCCACTGATCAAGATTGAGCTATTCAGGTTTCCTGCTAAAGAGGCAGGATTACCTGAAGGGTGCGAGAATGTGAACGTCGTCCTCGGTCCTGAAATGATCCCGCGATTCTTCCAGGCTGCTGAGATGTTGCAAGAGCAGCTCGAGCAGTACTTGGACAAGGCTCGGCCTGATTGCCTTGTCGCAGCCAACTTTTTCCCGTGGACGGCCAAGTCTACAGCCAAGTTTAACATTCCTCGGATTTTATTTGATGGCGTTGGGTACTTCGCCTTCTGTGCCACAGAAATTATTCGACTGCATCAACCTTATAAGAATGTCTCGTCTGATGACGAGCAATTGGCGATTCCTCTCATTCCCCATGAGATTAAGTTGTCGCGGCTGCAAATTGCCCCGGTTTTATTAGGCGACAGGACAGGGCTGATCAAGAAACCAGATTATGGAAAGTGTTTTGGGGTAATTGTTAACAGCTTTTATGAGTTGGAGCCGGATTATGCTGAGTTTTGTAAGAAAGAATTGGGAATCAGGACGTGGAATATAGGTCCTGTTTCTCTGTGCATCAGGAGCGTAAAGGAGAAGGCTCTGAGAGGGAAACAAGCTTCTATAAACGAGGACGAGTTCTTGTCATGGCTCGATTCCAAGAAGCCTGGTTCGGTCATCTACATCAGTTTTGGAAGTGTATCACACGCTACATCATCTCAGCTGCACGAGATTGCTATGGCTCTGGAAATGTCCGGGTACAACTTTATTTGGGTGGTAAGACAATGTAATCACGAAAACACTGACGAATGGTTGCCAGTAGGATTCGAGCAGAGAATAACCCAAGGAAAAGGTCTGATAATCAGAGATTGGGCTCCGCAGATTCTCATCCTAGAGCATGTGGCCGTAGGAGCATTTGTCACTCATTGTGGATGGAATTCGACAATAGAAGGGATCACATCTGGTGTCCCAATGGTCACATGGCCTATTTTCGCAGAGCAATTCTTCAACGAAAAACTGCTGACAGAGATTTTGAGAATTGGGGTTCCGATAGGGGTGCAGAAATGGAATAGAAAACATCATAAGCAGAGAGAAGGAGACGTCATAAGCAGAGAAGCTATCGAGATGGCAATGAGAGAAATTATGGAAGGAGAAAAGGCCGAGGAGATGAGAGTGAAAGCGAAACAACTTCAGGAAATGGCATGGAATGCTGTTGCAGAAGGTGGTTCATCACACTCTGGTTTAAGTGCACTGATAGAAGACTTATGGTGCTACAAAACTCAGAAACAAGACTAGTCATCATGAACTCACTAATCAGTAAACACATCATACTTTAATTTACCCATAAATTTGTCCAAATGACCAAAAGCTATTAATATTTGATTTCAGAAAATTGTCTTACACTGTAGCTCGTTACCTAATAATCCAATGAAAATTGGTGAGGTATATATTGTAAGTCCAATTATGCAAGCTAAGATGTCCTGTTAGTTATCCTTGTCACAATGTATTAGTTGATATATGGCGGCTTATTGTTCGACCGGATCTATCATATACTAGTTTATAGGGTGATCATAAGCTATAATTGGCAATTTGGCATAAGGTGGTCTGTGGTGGTTTGTAGCGGTTCGTAGTGGTGGAAGGAGATAATTAAGGTGGGAATACAGTGACCAAATTTTTATATAAGGTGGTTTACAGAGTACTTTTTATAAAGTGGTTATTTGCAAAGTGGAGGTTCTTTTTTTTTTTTTTTTTTTGACAAGCAAAGTGGAGTTTTTATAAAGTGGTTTTCGACAAAATTTCGTATAGAATAGGCATGAAGGTGATCATTTATCTTTTCGGCATGCATGGTATCCAAATTTTAGACCCTATCACTGTGAGTCCTATATATGAAGGTGCACTGCTTCTGCATGCCAATGAATTATGTGAGATTAAATGGCATGAAGCCATCTAGTCATCTACCACAATTCCACATCAAATCATACAACTTATTCTTGTAAAGACTGTAAACAGTAAACTCGAGGTCAACCCAATGGTTAAAAAATCGCGTATTCTTGTCACTTATGTAACGAAAACCAATTTATGTAGCCAAATTGAGAAACTTTGAATGCATCGGGTGCTTGAATTAAAAAGGATGAACTTTAGCTAACATGCCTAATGCAGTCATTTACATATGTCAGAGTCACCATGGGCCCATATTAGCCCCTCCGTAGAAGACTAGCTCACAAGCCCAGTGGGATTCCATCCTAAAACCAATTGGAGATAATAGGAGTAACCCGCCACCTTATAGAGTAGTCTCCATTGGCCTATTTCTTCAATGTGGAATATTCTCACCGCTCACATGTGAGTCGTTGTCACTCCAACACCTTGCAATCGGTTGTAACCCACACGCACCATTATTACATACCGGCGAAAAAGACTATGAGCATGCCAGCTTTTAAAGCTCCGAGGGTTGCTGAATTTAGATAGTTCTCCTCCAAAGATTCATCATCACGACGAACGGGAAAATTACTGGCAAATATAGATAACAAATTCACCTTCTTTGGAATAGCGGTAGTGTATTACCACAATGATACCAAATTGCAACAAATGCAATTTGGGGTCTCGGTACAGAACCTCCAAGTGTCCCGAAATTCAATTCACCAATACTAATATATTCAAATTGCAAGAAAACACAATAGCTTCACAGAAATATTGTGGGCATTGATTTCAGGCACTTGGGTGGATTGTTGATAATCCGTTAATCCCCTGAAACACTATAAAATTACTAACTCATGCCTTCATGAAAAAAAAAAACACTTTATGCCTTCATAAAAAAAAAGAAAAAAAAAAGAAAGAACATAAATAATTAATGGTAACTAGTTTTGAACCCCGTGAAATTACGGGACTATTAATCTACCAAATTCATATATGTAGCGTATTGATAGTAGCATGACACGACACAAATGGACGTAGCGTAGCGATAAAAGATTTGAATTACATGTAAAAAAATAATATAGATCCCATGTTTTATTCATACCGAATATATTCTTATCGGTGGTTGTTATAATACCAGGGTTCCTGTTTTAGGTTTCGTCTATTTACGTAAATGATTAGAGAGTACTATAATAATTTTAGGATTGACAAACGAATAATCAAAACACACTATATTTAGTATCGATATTGAGTAAAAGTCTTTCCAACGAACTACGAATTCTAATGCAAAGAACTTATGTCATGAGGAAAACGAATTACCTCTTGAAAAATTTATAGTGTTAACCTAATTCAACGTTAATTAACCTTTTACTAAAGTCAATCCTTGGAGATTGAAGAGTATAAAAGTTTCATGAAATTAACTGTACTACCTATTTTGGACGGTTATATAACAAAATTTGGAAATTGGAAAATGTAACAATGCAAAACATAATTCCTGTCAAATTAATGAATTTTGATTTTAAAAAAAAAGGAAATTCACATTCTATAAATTGGAAATTGTTTGATTTGTTCTTACCAGTTGCTATTTGCTAATGATTCTTTTGCTGTAACCTGCGAATGACCTCAAGAGTCATAGAGTCAAGAATGTCAATTGGCGCCACGGCCAAACATGACATATGCAGATATGCCATCGACTCGAAAGTGTCATGGGTCAACGACGAAGGTGAAGCCGAATCGTGTTGCGCTCAACCCGCTTTTTGCAATCAGGGTGGATGAATAGGCTAGAAAGTAAATATTGTTTTCGTGATCAGGCCATCGAGGTTTGTTATGAACTTATGCGGCCGATAATTATCAGGGATATTTCCCACGGTACGTTGAGGTATCTGAGTTTTTCAGGTGTACTTCTGTGGTTTCTGAACTTCCTAAAATGCCGTTGAGGTTTGCGAAATGGAGTTTTTTTTTTTTGTGATTTTTACTAACTGAAGTACAATAATAACAACAACAACAACCAAGCCTTACTCCCAAAATGATTTGGGGTCACCTGACATGAATCGTCTTCGATAACCAACTTGTGTATGCCATATAAGTTGAACTAGTTAAAAAATATTGAAACCCGTTTAAAAGAAGTTTTAAAAGTCATCAAAAGTTAAAGGTTGGTCATTGTAGGACACTAGGACCTTGAATAGAGTCAACATAGAAACACAACAATTCATAAAACCGGAGAGATTAGAAGATCGAGATTATTACAAATATGTACCACGAATATCTTAGCGTTTCTCAGATCAGCGATAGGGTGGTAACCAATCTGAGTACCACCCATAGCGGTTTATATTACTTATATTATAATGATTAAATTTAGTGTAAAATTGTGAAAATCGAGCTTTTTCTTCATCATTACCATCAACAATGATCGACACAATCATAAAAAAACAATCAAAATGCAATGCAGAAACTAGTATAGATTGTACAAGGTTGAATTGTTTGACGGCAACACCATAAAACAATCATCTGACAAATTTGCTTCTTGGAAAATCCGATCGACTATCTGACAAGCTAAGTTTGCTTCTTGCACTATGAAGCTTCACAAAGTTGAACTCTTCGAACTTCCTATAAACAGCGTATCAGAGGCTAAAATGAGCAATGATGCAGCTCACATTAACTTTAATGCAATAAATTTCTTGTAATTACGTACGAAATGACTCCTACAAATACCATAAATATAAAGTACTTATTTTCTCAAGTCCTTTCTCATAATTAACACATCATCTCTCGGATAAAATACACTCAAGCATGATATGGGTCCTTTTAACTAAAACAGGCTTTAGTGCTTCACAGCGTCTCCACACATATTCCGTGTAAACTAACAATAAAGGTTGCATACATTCGAATATTTAAATTCAACAGAACTTACAAGGTCTCTATCTTCTACCATTATACGGAGTACTAGTGTACGTGTACTACACATCTCCGCATTAAACCTTAAACATGTCGCAAATCATTATGATGTTCTCCTGTAATATCCAAATCTTCTAGACTTTGTGAGATCGTGACTCCTCAGTCAACTCCAAGAGTACAACTTGTTCACTACAACATGGTGAAGCTTCCGAAAACTTCCTGACATGTTTACCCTTTCGCCTACAATAACATGAAAAAGAATATTCTATACTCAATCCCAAATTACCAAAAAAGTCTTCATGAACAAAATCTGAGAGTATGACATGAGCAATAATGCACACCGTATTCCACAATCATAATTTACTTACCAATCTAAGCTTCTTTCGTACGTGCCCACAACCCATGTCGAGAAGTTTCATTACAAATTCTCTTTTCTATTCTATAGTAATACTTTTCTTATAATGAAACAGCTATAAATATCATTGTATATGATGTATAATTGAACTCCAAGTCTGAGTATCTTCTCGTAGACTCCTCATATCTCAGTTAGCAAACACATTTGATTTCAGTATTATCTCATCAAATATGGGGGCTGAACCAAGACGCGTACGCGTAGCTTTATTTCCATTCATGGCGCACGGGCATATGATTCCGGTCCTCGACATAGCGAGACTGTTCGCAGCTCAAAATGTCGAGGCAACCATCATTACCACCCCTGTCAATGCGCCAACCTTCACCAGGGCCACTGGGAACCCGTTGATCAACCTCGAGATTTTCAGGTTCCCGGCCAAAGAAGCAGGACTGCCTGAAGGTTGCGAGAATGCCGAGCAAGCAACCAGGCCTGGAGTAGACGTGACACGGTTCATGCAGGCTACAGGGTTGCTGCAAGGTCAGCTCGAGGAGTACTTGGCCAAGGAGCGGCCTGACTGCCTTGTGGCGGACATGTTCTTCCCGTGGGCGACTGAGGCTGCAGCTAAGTTCGACATTCCAAGGCTTGTGTTTCACGGCACTTGCTACTTCTCCCTCTGTGCTCAGGAATTAGTCCGCCTGTATGAACCTTTTAAGGATGTCTCGTCTGACGACGAGCCATTTCTTCTCCCTAAAATTCCCCATGAAATCAAGTTGCTGAGGACGCAGATCCCGGAGGATTTAAGGGACGATAATAAGGAAAACCCATTTCAAAAAAGAATGGAACTGATGAAGAAATCAGAGGTTGAGAGTTACGGGGTGATTGTTAACAGCTTTTACGAGTTGGAGCCTGATTACGCCGAATTCTTCAGGAAGGAATTGGGGAGGAGGGCGTGGCATATAGGGCCTGTTTCTATGTGCAACAGGAGCACTGAGGAGAAGGCTCAAAGAGGAAAACAAGCATCAATAGACGAGCACGAGTGCCTGACATGGCTTGAGTTGAAGAATCCTGCTTCGGTCATTTACATCTGTTTTGGAAGCATGGCACCTTCCCAACCATCTCAGTTGCACGAGATTGCAATGGCTCTGGAAAACTCCGGACATAATTTCATTTGGGTGGTACGAAATGGCGATACTGTCAAGAACGAAGACTGGCTGCCATCAGGATTCGAGGAAAGAACCAAAGGGAAAGGTCTGATCATCAGAGGTTGGGCACCGCAAGTTCTGATCCTAGAGCACGAGGCCGTAGGAGCCTTTGTCACTCACTGTGGGTGGAATTCGACACTAGAAGGGATCTCAGCTGGTGTGCCAATGATAACATGGCCTATTTTCGCGGAACAGTTCTACAATGAAAAACTGGTGACTCAGGTTTTGCAGACAGGGGTTTCAGTTGGGGTGAAGAAATGGAATAGAACGCCTTCTGAAGAGGACGTCATAAGTCGAGAGGTTATAGAAAATGCAATGACGGAAATACTGCAGGGAGAGAGGGCTGAGGAAATGAGATACAAAGCAAAACAAATGAAGGAAAAAGCTTGGAAGGCTGTTGCAGAAGGAGGTTCATCATATTCCGACTTAAGTGCACTGATAAACGAGTTGAGAGACTACCACTCTCGAAAGCGAGACTAGTCAGATTATTAACATTGAAAGTATATGAACCCTGTAAGCTTGAGCTTTCTTAACAAATGGAGTACTACAGAGCAGACGAAATATGTAATGGTTCTAGCCACTGGTGAACTACATATAAATTAACTGTAAGTCGTACTCGTATGCATTCGAATATTTAAACTCGACTCTTCATAAAACTCGTCTATTTAAAACAGACCTTACAACGTTTTTATATATCCTAGTATCATACTACTCCATTCTCCGTATTAAACTTCTAACATTTCTCTAATCCTTATGCTGTTTCTCCCTATAATATCCTTAAAATCGTCTTGACACCCATAATCAAAATAGTGAAACTTCCAAAACCTTTGTTTACCAAATACCATATTTCGCATACAGTAACATGACCAGAATATTCTATTCATCCCAAAACTGAGAGAATGAAGTTTCAGAAACCAATCACTGTGATTGGCACAATAATGTCAATCACGGAATGGTGACAAAATATGGACCCCACTTTTCCAGATCCTATGGCCTATAATAATTGACCTTCATGTCTTATGAGAATGACATGAGCAATGATGCACACGGCACCACCGCATTTTCTTATCAAACTAAGCATTTATTAACACGTGCCTACTGCACACCGCATTTCTTACCAAAAATCTAAGCTTCTTGCGTACGTGTCCGCTGCACAGCCTTACAAGCCCTCTTTCGTACATGCACAACGCACAGTGATGGGGCTAGTAAAACCGATTACGGTAATGTTGTTATAATGAAATGGCTATAAATATTGAAATATATACTACTCCTACCCAAAGAGATTTTCCTATTTCTTTTTCCAGTTTTGTGTTGCCATGTTGGGGACTATTTGTAGACTAAATGAAAGACCCGTTTACCTTGAAATCAAGTAGAGTTGGTTGACTGCAATTCAGAATGAAATACTTACTATTTTTAAAGCAAGTGAACGATTCATTTGCTCTAAATATAGCTCCCAACATGACAACTCAAAACTGCAAAAAGAATCAGGAAAATCTCGTTTGGTAGGAGTACTCGTTATGTATGATGTATAATTCAACTCCCAAGTCAAGTCTGAGTATCTTCTCATAGACGCTTCATTTCAATTCTCAGTAACCATACATTTGATTTCAGTATTCCTCATCAAAAAAAAATGGGTGCTGAACCTAGACGCGTACGCGTAGTTTTATTTCCATTCATGAGCCACGGGCATGTGATTCCGAACCTCGACATAGCGAGGTTGTTCGCAGCTCGAAATGTTGAGGCAACCATCATTACAACCCATGCCAATGCACCAACCTTCACCAGGGCCATCGAAAACTCGTTGATCAAAATCGAGTTATTCAGGTTCCCGGCTCAAGAAGCAGGAATGCCTGAAGGTTGCGAGACTTTAGAGCAAGCACTAGAGAATGGGGCAGACTTTGGACAGTTCATGCAGGCTACAGAGCTGATGCAAGGTCAGCTCGAGCCGTAGTTGGCCAAGGCGCGGCCTGACTGCCTTGTGGCGGACATGTTCTTCCCATGGGCGACTGACGCTGCAGCTAAGTTCGACATTCCAAGGCTTGTGTTTCAAGGAACTAGCTAATTCTCCCTCTGTGCTCAGGAACTGATGCCCCTCTATGAACCGTTTAAGGATGTCTCGTCGACGAGCCATTCCTTCTTCCTAAAATTCCCCATGTAATCGAGTTTCTGAGGACGCAGCTGCCGGGGGATTTAACGGACGAAAACAAGAAAGTTTCATATCAAAAGAGACAGCAACTGCTGACGAAATCAGAGTTTGAGAGTTTCGGGATGATTGTTAACAGCTTTTACGAGTTGGAGCCTGATTACGCCGAAGTCTATAGGAAGGAATTGGGGAGAAGGGCGTGGCATATAGGGCCTGTTTCTATGTGCAACAGGAGCATTGAGGAGAAGGCGCGAAGAGGGAAACAAGCTTCAATAGACGAGCACCAGTGCCTGACATGGCTCGAGTCGAAGAATCCTGCTTCAGTCATTTACATCTGTTTCGGAAGCATGTCACCTTCTCAAGCATCTCAGTTGCACGAGATTGCAATGGCTTTGGAAAACTCCGGACATAATTTCATTTGGGTGGTACGAAACTGCGATACTGTCAAGAACGAAGAATGGCTGCCATCAGGATTCGGGGAAAGAACCAAAGAGAAAGGTTTGATCATCAGAGGTTGGGCACCGCAAGTTCTCATCCTAGAGCACGAGGCCGTAGGAGCCTTTGTGACTCACTGTGGATGGAATTCGACACTAGAAGGGATCTCAGCTGGTGTGCCAATGATAACATGGCCTATTTTCGCGGAACAGTTCTACAATGAAAAACTGGTGACTCATGTTCTGCAGACAGGGGTTTCAGTTGGGGTGAAGAAATGGAGTAGAGCACCAACAGTAGAGGACAACATAAGCCGAGACGTTATAGAAAAGGCGATGACGGAAATACTGGAGGGAAAGAGGGCCGAGAAAATGAGATACAAAGCAAAACAAATGAAGGAAAAGGCTTGGAAGGCTGTTGCAGAAGGAGGTTCATCATATTGTGACTTAAGTGCACTGATAAACGAGTTGAGAGACTACCACACTCAATAGCGAGACTAGTCAGAAATTCAGAATAACATTAAACATTACTGTACTTTCCTTTCTGCAACTCCTTGTTTTATCTAGAATACCTTCATAAGTCGTGCTTAAATATTCGTACTTCTAAAGCGTAATATCCATCTTCCATGAATCGAGTTCTTCGATTAACTTGTCGACACTAGAATATGACGATCCTCCTTCATCAATTGCCCTTTTAGCCATTTCCTTCAGGGACTTTGCTCTCTGTCTCATATCTTGACCTTCTTTCTCCGCCATTACAGCTTCTATAGCCTTTGAAATATCATTCTGGTTTACAATAGCTTCACTATCATCATCTAGTCGTGCCACCCATTTCTTAACACCCACGGGAACTCCGATTTTGAGAATTTGTGTTACTAATTTGTCGTTGTAGAATTGCTCAGCGCGTCGCGGCCATGTCACCATTGGCAATTCCTCAGTTACACCTTCTAGAATTGAGTTCCACCCACAATGTGTCATAAACCCTCCTACCGAGTCATGTTGGAGGATTAGGCCTTGAGGTGCCCACCCTAATATAACCAGGCCTAGCTGGTTCTGTTCAATCCTAGCCTCAAACCCACATGGCATCCAATCTTTAGTATCCTTCCGTACAACTAGGACGAAATTGCGGCCTGAAGATTCGAGAGCGAGTGCTAATTCATGTAGCTGTCTATCTGACATTGCTGACATACTCCCAAAGCAGATATACAGTACTGAATTAGCCTCTTTCTCATCAAGCCACCTCACACATTCCTGCACTTCAATGGATGATTTCATCCCTTTCTGGCATCCTTCCATCTTCATCTCCCTGAAGTAGAGCGAAAGCGGACCAATATGCCAGTGCTTAATCTTCAAGGTGTTCTCATAATAGTCAGCATAATCAGGTTCTAACTGGTAGAAGCTGTTCATAATCACTCCATGACACGCTTTCAGAGACTGCCTCATTTGATTAACCAGCTCAGTGAGCCAGTTCGGACATTCCTGCTTCTCAAAAGAAGTCAAGGTAGACCTTGTGAGCCTAATTTCATGAGGAAGGTCAGGCACAGTAAATTCCTCATCATCTGCTGAAATATTTTGGTGGGGTTTGTACCGAATTAAATTAGTGAAGACGCATTGAGAGAAGTAGCTGCATCCATGGAAGGATAAGCAAGGAATTCCAAACTTTCGAGCAGCGGAATTAGCCCAAGGGAAGAATGAATCTGCAATCAGGCAATTGGGACGGAATTCTTCCATGAGAACTTCAAAAGGTTGCTGAAGAAATGTGGTAGCCTTGAAGAAATTTGGGATTAGCGCAAGTGAAGGAACACTATCTGCACTCTCACATCCTTGTGGCAGTCCTACTTCTTCACAAGGGAACCTCACTGTTAACAAGTCCATTTTTTCACCATGGAGTTTTTGATTGTGGATTTCAATGGTTTCAGCAAAGAAAGGCTTATTAAGAGGGGTGGTAACAATGGCGGTTCTCAGACCTCGAGTCGAGAATAACCTGGCCATATCCATGGTCGGGATCATGTGGCCAGGTGCCATGAATGGAAGGAAGAATATTTGAGATCTGCCTTGATCTAAAGCCATTGTTAACTTACTGTAGGAGAGTGTAAGAAATTGTGTTTAAATAAGTTTCATCAAAGAAGGCTAAATGATCCAATTTATACAGGGTAGTTCCTTGGATTCCAAGGTCTAAATTAGTTAACCATGAAAAATTTATTAAACAAATAAATTAGCTTACTCTTACGCAATCCTTGTTTATTCTATTCATTTCTTGGGTACCAAGCTCTAGCAGTCAAATGTCCAATCTAGTCAAATAATATTATGAATATACCCTTCTATTATTAATAAGTTATTAGGTACCGCTACTTAGCAGTCATAGGGACATCCCAAGGTGACAGCGGAAAATCGAGTATTAACCCGGCAGGAGACCCTAAAGGGGACCTATCACCACAACATTCCCCGCAACCCTACAAGTTGAATGCCCTTCCCTTTCACAGGAGTAAGCAAGAAAAATCCATCTTTTTAGTTGGCCTTTTATTGTTTTAATAGAGCAGATACTATATAAGGCCACTCCATAAGCTAAGCGTACAAAGACAAAGAAGCACATAAAAGGAATTGATTATTATCAACATTAAAAAAAAAAAAAAAATATGAAAAGATCAGGCAGGAAAGCAGCAGAACTGTCTTAACCATCACTTATAGATTGAAGCATACTGGAAAAGTGACAGCTACAAAGTTTCAGATGTGCAAATGTATGGTATTCTGGTTCCAAAATTTTGACGAACAAACTATTCGTAAGCATGTACTCCATTAAAATAAGCAGAAATGGCATTGAAAAATTCTCTAACGCATTATTCATAGAGAAGCAATAGCGAGTGAAGAAATTTACACGGCAATATATCTGGAGTCCAGTCCTGGAGTCTTATCTTAACACAACTTTTAACTTCTGCTCCACCGTATCTCTCACTTTTGACTGCATATCCAGACAGATGATGTAAGTAGATCGAACAGCATACAGAAGCAACCATTATGCTTTTAGTGCACGACTCTCTCACAAAAACAAAAAACAAAAAAAAAGTACATCAGAACATTAAGTCATTACAGCAAGAAATACCTGTAAGTCATTAATTTCCTCGTCTGTGAGAGAACGCTCCATGGATCGAAACACAATCCGATAGCAGTGACTGGTCATCCCTTCCTTATTCGTAAAATTGTCGATTAATCGCACCTGTAAGTAGGGTAATTTTAAAGGTTAGACTTACAATACAAAATCATTTCCTATAAGCAGAGGACAACAACTTCCATACCCAATTAATTGGTAACACTTTGGCATTTCACTAAGAGACATTACTCATCACGTAGGCAGGAAAACGGTAATCCAAGGACTGGTATGAAATATAACTTTTTTCGAGTACTTCTACAGCAAGATTTCGAAAGCAGACTACATATAATCCATGAGTTCACTAGCAGCTTTTAACAGAGGATGAAACAGTCTTAACTAAAACACAACAGGGATGGATGAGTACCTCTTCCACAAGGTCTCCTGCAATGCCGCGGACCACTTCACATAAGTTGTTCTCAGTAAATGAATCATTTATCCAGAAGCTCATATCTTTAAAGCAAGGAGGAAACTGCAGATTCAAGAATACCATGTTTCTTAAACAAACAAACAAAAACGAAAAAGGGGGGGAGGGGGGGGGGGCTCATAAATCAAATCTGAGTATCGGCCATCTAATTAACAAATACAATCATAAATTTTATGCAATTACCTTAGAGAAGGGCTTAAACTTAACACCAAGCTGGCCTTTAGAAAACTGCAATATCGAGCTAGTCAGGCCCTCCGCATTATAGAGAAAATGTGAAAATAGATTTCAAAAAAAAAAAGTGAAAGTAGGCCTAAGATGACTAATTTTCTGTTAAAGCACAGACAAATTCAGCAATTAGAGCAATATCGCAAATAAGGACCTGGGAAGTAAACCGCTCATCATCCGACCAGAAAAGGCGGATATCAGGAACGTCAAATAAGACCATCGCTAGCCTCTCTAATCCCAGCCCAAAAGCCCAGGCAGAGTTATCTGGTTTACCACTTCTCTTTAAAATCTCTTGCTCCATCACCCCACAACCCAGCACCTCCAACCATTTTTCCTGAGAAAAGAATTGTAAATTCATCAGGCCAGATTCTTTTAGTTAGAAACGACAATTAAGATTTTTACGCCAATTCTAGCTATCAAGAGAAAAGTAGAACACAATATAGTTGTGGGCAGAAAACATGTCACCCAGGGTTAAATGCGAGTGTTCTAGTACATAAATACAGATCTAAAACCATCCATTTAGATGGTAGATAAGACTCATAAGAGCAGATGATAATTAGAAAGTAACCAGGGAACTTTAAACTATTACACCATAATCTCTTGGCAGTGAAGATAGCATCAGCTAGAGAACAGGTGTCTTACAAAATACAGCAAAAGAGCAGCAAGGTGAGACTGCTACGACAAAAGGTTTCAAATTTATTTCCAAAACACAGAAGGTACGTTCAACACTGGAAGTAATACGAATATGAGTGCTACTTCATTAAGAGTGAAGTCGGGGCAGGAAATCTTAGGGACAGCATGTGAATAAGGGTTAAACTATCCTACAGTAATCAGATGTCCTAAAATATTTGCATCGCCCATAAAGCTGCATCTTTTCATATGGCAAAAAATTCCAAAAGTTTGCCAAGAACTGAGTAGCAGCCAGATGACAGAATATACCTGAAAGAATATTTCAAGCTCAAATGATGGACTAGTGAATGGAAAGTAAGTATCAACCCAACGCATCTCCACTGCCCCTGTTAATGGCAGAATGACTGCAGTAAGGATACAGACAACAACATATGCAGAGCACCAAGAGTTCTTAAGTGAATATAATATACATTTTGGTAGACAAGACAAGCTTTTATTTCACTTTTTCACTATGGACCAAAGGAAATAGGATCCAGTATTCTGATGCCAAAGTGTTGCAGCACTACTCATGTCTATCAAATCAGCTATCATACGCTACGTAAAGGACAAATTACTGACTCCAACAAGAGTGCTCTCTTTCTTATAGATCTAGCTCGTTAAAAGGAATATCCACCTCAGTAACTGTGAAAAATTCCCATGAACCATGCATTCTGAGTTGGGTATAATTACTATCAGACTACAGAAATTTTCTGTATTTACCAAACAGGTGACGTGCCAACCCCTCAAGGCTTGTCTTCAAATCCTCAGCTATATAAGTAGTAGCATCTTTCCCAGCTGACTCCCAATCCTGAGGAGAAAAGACACGAACTCCTTCCATCTGTGGACACAGTACAACAAAAGGTATAAAATATACCAAAATCACAAAGATAACTATAACTCTCAGAAGGCAGGATTAGAACCTGATGAAACACAGGATAGTGGGTTGAGTCTATTGAATCTCTACGATATACATCTCCAGTTACAAGGAAATGAGTGTGTCCGTTCCTCAAAAGTTCAGCTTGATGAGCACTTGTATGACACCTCAAGACAGTTTGTGAGTCAACATAATATGTATCATTATAGCTCCTGCTAACATGATCAGCAGGAACCAAGACATCATCAAAATTCTGCATGGGTTGATGAAAATGTTATACGGATAGACAACTTGCAGCTTCAATTGTAAAAGAGAAGATAACAGAGATGACGAAGCAGAGTCAAACAAGGAAGCCCAGGACTCTCTAAATCTACCAATCGACATCTTGTTTGTAGCTGTAACCTAATTTTTGATAATACACAGTCCACAGATCAGACATAAAACAAGAGGGTTAAACGACATGTTGTCAAAGGTGTACACAGAAATACAACTAAAGCGAATATCAGAAGGTAAACTGGAGGGGGGGGGGACCTAATAATCTAATATGAGATCTGAAATACATTAGCATATGTAAAAGCACACAAGCCAGCACAAGAACTTGTCACTCTGTATATAAGAATAAAGGACATACATCTTTCACAGAAACAATAGGACAGAGATCATCAAACTTTTCAAACTCGTCGGTATAATTCTTATCAAAATAGTCATGAATAGCATTCTTCAAAATGCCAAGCGGGTGTTGGCCCCGCTTGTGCAGTTGCATCCCAAGCTTTGTGAAGATTGAATCCGGGACATTATTAGTGGGATCATCTCGCACCACATCTGAAAGCAGACATATAACTTGAAATGCATTAGAAGAGACACTAGGCATCTGTAAACAAGACAAATAAGCAATTTGCACTTTTATATGTAGGATATAAGAACTTTCCAGGTAACAGCATCTGAAAGGAGTTACATCTATCAGCATTTCAATAAAACCACATCAAATTAAGTAGTCCACAAATTTCGTTTCAGAACGTGATGTTGATAAAACTGTCCGTTTCAGCCCATCCTTCATAACTATATCATATCAAGGCACTAATAACTCAGGACAGATGAAAAGGAAGGTAAAGCCATAAAGTATCACAATTCGTTAGCAAAAAGTATCATAAACAAACAACTCAAGTAGGCAGTTGTGGCATTTGCCAACAATTCTCGGGACAAACGTCATTAATACACCAATTGAATTGCTAGTCCACAATACAATAACAGTATCAAAAGGAGGCTCACGGTTGATCCTTGAAGAGCAAAGAAACTACAGATGTATCAAATTACAGCAATTACATAATACAAACCCCAGACCCAAATGTGTGGAAAAGTGACAAATTAAAGTTTTAACCCACAAAACTACTCCAAATTGTACTAGAAATTGCCCAATACAGTGAAACGACCAATTTGAACCAAAAGAACCAATCTTGGGAAATTATAACAACTGTCCATCATATTATACAGCTCAAATCACTTAAAATCAAAACAATCAAACCACAAAGATGGCAACTTTATAATCAAAGACAATAATTATATCATGAAATTACAAACACAATTCAAAATTACAACAACCCCCCATTACAAAACACAACAATTATAACATAAAATTCGACAAATTTAGTTAAAAAGAGGCGATTTTGAGAAGTAGGCAACAAACCTTCTCTGGCAAGTTTGACCCCTCCAACCTCAACAGCAGAAACAACAACATTTCGGAGCCATTTTTTAGGGGTTAAATTGTTAGAAGGAACAGCAGAAGAAGTGGAGAGGAGTCGGGATAAATGGAGGAAACCGAGGCGATTAGTAGAGATGAGGAGTGAGGGTTTGGAGAAGAGGGTGGTGTGTGCAAGAGAGATTGCAGCCATTGCCATTTTCGCTGGTAGAGTGACCAGTACGACGAGCAGCAGTTGCCCACGGTTTTGTTGGTGGATAAAGCGGCCTTCTTTTCACTAATGTGGATTTGTGATCAAGGGATGAAGCATTGTTTAGGGACTTTCGAAGTCGAAGGCTAGGTTCGATAGGATTGTATTTTTTAGCGGATTTTAATGTTTTGGTCGTTTCATGTATTGTGAGTATGAAATTTTTTGTATTTTGTGGAAGGTTAAATAAATTCTTATAAGTCACGGCAATTCATAATTTGTATGCATCACATAATGCTTAGGGCTCACTTCAGCAACAATAACATTATCCCAATGCTTCAAAACTTCCCTCTTGTAAGGCGAAACCAGGGACTCGAATGTATGCAAGCATTACTCCTACACGGACAACATAAAGAGAATGCTTATAGATGTCTCATAATGGAAATTTTGAGACTGGTAAGTTGTAACTGCTCATTCCCAATACAAGATGCGCAAGTAGTGCAAGAATTAGATAATAATCTGAAAAATAATTGTCAATGCCTAAACTCATAGAGATGGTCAATAACATGTTCAATTTCGTGATATATATTATTGAGATGAAGGAATATAATATTAGACATGAATTGTACATCTAATTAAAACCTGTGCGACAGTGTTAGTCTCCACGTTATAAAAACATATTTCATATTCTCGTTCGACAGATAAGTCTAAATCTAACTCTACGATGACTTATTGTGTGTATATCCAGCAACGTTAATGCTCTGTATACTGACATTAACCTAGTAAGTTCAATTATGAAACCTATTCTATATATATTTGGACATTTTACATATAAGCCGACAAAGCCAAATATGTGTGATCAAAATAATCCCTTCATAGCTCACTACCACATTCAATAGTGTCTAATATCCCGGAACTTGAGTTATGAGATTTTACCTAAAACCAACATTCTATATATAAAGTTATAAACCATGCAATACAATTCAAATCTAAAAAAACCGTCCCTCCAACATGCATTTAACGTAATATGTTCATACAACGAGCTAATTTAACTACTAACAAAATATTCCACCAAGTAAACATAGGTTGCCAAAAACTCAAAGGTCATATACTCCCCAACATATCAACCCTTAAAGTATTCATTTTGTTAATCACAAGACTAATTCTAACGCTCATTTTGATTAGTTTTTTAATCAAAGCACACTAATTCCAACTGTCAACCAAATGAAATGATAAACACACAACACACCAAATTAAAAGTCAAACTCTCGCTAAAACAAAACGGTATGTTTGGCCGAGTTACATGTCAGACCAGTCATGCACTTTTTGGGTGCCACAATCCCATAAATCAACGTCTTAAACATCATCTTCATCTTCATCTTCAATCCAACGGTCCAAATCAACCTACTCATTAAAACCTCCGTCCTATTTAACCCTCAAACAAACACGCCCTTGTTCTTTCCTTTCCCAAACGTTTCTCTCTCTAGAAACATCTTCTCCTTCACGCTTTCTCTCTCCACCGCCGTCGCCGCCGTTATTCCCGGCGGCGATTCCCTATCCCGGCGTAGCTCCGGTCTTCCTATTGTACCCCTTCCCTCTCCTCTCCTTATCTTTCACAAAAAACCCAAAAAAAGAAACAAATTTCCATTTTCCAAAATCAGAAAATTTCCATTTCGAGAAAAAAAAAACGCTTCCTTTTTTATTTACATATATAAAAAAAAATCATTAGCATTTTTTTTTTTATATTTACTATTTTGCTCCGAATAATCAGAGGAGAGGGAAGAGGGTCTTAAACCAAAAAAATATAAAAAAAAACTAGAAAATCCACTCAAAAAAACAGAAAAAATTTAATAATTTTTTATTAACAAAAAAAAAGTCAAGGTTTTTCCGGGGTTTGAGAGGAAAAAATGGCACAGGTTCAGCAAATTCCGGCGAACGGTGCGGTGGCAGTTGGTGGTGGTGGTGGCGGCGCCGCCGCAAATGGTGGTGGTGTACCGGTGGTAACGACGTCGTTGTATGTGGGAGATTTGGAATTCAATGTGAGTGATTCACAGTTGTATGATCTGTTCAATCGAGTGGGTCAGGTGGTTTCTGTTAGGGTTTGTAGGGATTTGACCACTCGTCGTTCTCTCGGCTATGGTTACGTCAATTTCGCCAATCCCCAAGATGGTAATCTTCTTGTTCACGTTTCTTGTCATTTTGATGTTGTATAATTCAGTTTGATCATTTGGTATTTTTTTATAACCTTTTTGTTTGTATGTGTAATTCAGTTTGATCATATGGTAATTCTTTTTTTAACTGTCATGCGTATCTGTGATTTTTGTGATGTTTTGTTGTTTTTATGTTTGAAAGTTGGTGACTTCTGTTGGAATTTTGATGGATCATGTGGTTGATTGAATTATTATGTGTATTTATATAGTTTGGAATGAGTAACAGTGGTGATTTGGTTGATGTTGTTTCGAATCAGTTTTCGGATGGGTTAGTTTTGTTTGTGATCGATAAATTGGAGAATGGTTGATTGCCCATTTTAGTGTTTTAGAGATTCATAGTAAAAGGTGTTTGCTTTTGCTGAATAGTTGGTGGTTCGTTGCATGGCATTATCAGAAATGAGTTTGAGTGAGGGGTTTTTGTTTCGAAGAAGGGTAACTGAATTGGAAATGTAAAGGCTCATGATTTGACGACTCATTGTTTAGATTCCACTGCCTGAAATGTTTTCGGAGGAAACCCTCTGGTACATATGATAGAACTGTTTTTTCCTTGTATTTCTGGGGGAAGGGTGGGTGGTAGATGTGGCGGTTTGAAGTTGTTTTTGTTGAGGATGTTTGTGGTTAATCAGTTGCATTGGTAATAGAGTATGTCATTGATGCGAGGGCTGAATTGTACCATTTCCATTTGTTGTCGTTAGTGAGACTGTTAAGAGTCGTTAGTGAGACTGTTAGGAGTCACAATCTCAGTAAGTTATTGTGGATGACGTGGAATTAACTGGGTGACATTTGTTCTCGTGTGGTAATTTGAGAAATGTGCTATTTATGAAATATGGATGAGTTCTCAATTATGGATTTGAGAGGCTCAAGTTTGAATGCATTGCAGTGCTTTAGTTCTATGGAAGTTTTGGTCTTCGAATTGCTGGTTGATGACGTTTTCAGTTGTTGCATCTGTGGCGGAGTTCTTATTACTTATTTTCATTAGATACGTATCTGGTTGGGAATATCTAGGCTTTCCGAGTTCGGCTATATGCCTATATCCTCTGGTTATCGTGTGTTATCTTTAGAATTTTCATGAGTGGGTTTGAGATACTGAATTTCCCTGACGGACATGAACAATTTGCCCACACTTCTTAAAGGTGGTTTAGATATATTTTGTGTTTAAAATATCCTTTTGTACTATGTTCACCACCTTTGAGCTGAAGCGAATGTTTTATTTTCATGTTGGCCACCAAGCTCTCTTTGAACTCTTGAGACGAAATAAAGGATGGGCTACTGGTTCTTGTAACTGAATACTAACGGTTTATTTACTGAAACTGTAAACTAACCGAAATACCGAATACTTGGTAATGGTTGATCTTGTGTTTGGTGCTTATTTGAAAAACGTGTTTTATTTGATGTCGGATTTAGTGGAGATTTGGATACTTTTGTGAGGTCCCAAGGTTAAGTAATCATATATGACGGGGGCATCTTGGCAACAAACACATATATATGATACATTACTACTCCAGGTCACTAAATTGTATCTTGTTCATATTTAGTTTGCTTGCCTGGTTGGATAGGAAAATCCGTAAATGCTACTGCTGTTGTGTATTGCGTTGATAGTTTCCAGCTATGATAATCATTCACGTAAAAATCTTAAAGAACTTTATCATAAAGTAAACCAATATCCCGAAGATTACCTGTCAGCACTGGATGTTTATCATTAGAAACAATTCCAACTATGGTATTACACTATTCCTGTTTTAAATGAACTCTGGAAGTTTTGTTTAGTTGGTGAGCTCTTAGATTTGATGATAATTAGACTCAAGTCGAATTGCCATGGTAAGCTGGCGCTACTGATCCCTCGGTGTAGCTTTAATTTGCTGTGATTGTTCTTTTAGCTGATTGAATGGTGAAATATTAGTTTGTATTTATGTTTCACCATCGTGATACACAGAGCTTGTCTTTTGAAACCTGTAAAAATTATACTTTTTTTAAGATTTGATTATGTTCAAAGCTAGGGATCGCCTGATCAAAGGTTTTTGTTAAAACTGTATATGCGTTGAATGATTCTTGCATTTCTTAGTCTCCTAATTTCTTAAGGCATTTCCTAATTCCTGCCAATTATTTTTTAGCTGCAAGAGCCATCGAGCTACTGAACTTTAATCCTGTCAATGGCAAGCCTATCAGGATTATGTACTCTCATCGTGATCCAAGTGTCCGTAAAAGTGGTGCTGGAAATATTTTTATCAAGGTATTATTCGTTTACCTCTTGAAGCTTTAGATTTGTTATCTTCTGTATTTAATTCCCATCAACAATGGTTTGTCTTTTTATATATTTAATTATTTATCTGTATTACACATTCATTTTTCCAGAATCTGGACAAGGCCATTGATAACAAAGCACTGCATGATACATTCTCCACCTTTGGGACCATCCTTTCATGTAAGGTTGCCACCGATCTTTCTGGGCAGTCCAAAGGTTATGGGTTTGTGCAGTATGAGACTGAGGAGTCTGCCCAAAAAGCAATTGAAAAGCTGAATGGAATGCTATTGAATGATAAACAAGTGTATGTGGGGCCTTTCGTCCGGAGGCAAGAGAGAGATAATAGTCTTGACAAATCTAAGTTCACCAATGTGTTTGTGAAGAACATTGCCGAGTCAACAACAGATGAAGATTTAGCAAATACTTTTGGTCAATATGGGAAGATCACAAGTGCTGTTGTGATGCGTGATATGGATGGGAAATCAAAATGCTTCGGATTCGTTAACTTTGAAAATGCAGATGATGCTGCTAAGGCTGTTGATGCTCTGAATGGGCATAAGTTTGGTGATAAGGAGTGGTATGTTGGAAAAGCCCAGAAGAAGGCTGAAAGGGAGGCTGAGTTGAAGCAGCGGTTTGATCAGAGTGTTAAAGAAGCTGTGGACAAATATCAAGGTGCAAACCTTTATATTAAAAATTTGGATGATACCATTGATGACGATAAGCTGAAAGAATTATTCGCTCAATTTGGGACGATCAGTTCGTGCAAGGTGCATTTGCATTCTTGATCTGTATTCTTTGTTGTATTTTCATTCCATATGTTGATCGCTTACAAGAGAGTTGGGATTCTTCGTAAAAACTCAACACAAATCTTTTAAACTAAAGATTAAGCATAACAGCTTGTATGTCTGTTCATTCATTACATTTACTCTTTTGACATATACAGGTTATGCGTGATCCTAGTGGTGTGAGCAAAGGTTCGGGATTTGTTGCTTTTTCGACTCCTGAAGAGGCTTCTCGAGCTGTAAGTCAAAATGTGACCTGTCCTATATGATCCAATTTTGTGATAATAATTATCTTTCTTATTATGTTTGTGTCATTTTTGTAGCTAACCGAGATGAATGGCAAGATGATTGTTAGCAAACCTTTGTATGTTGCATTAGCACAACGCAAGGAAGATCGGAGGGCAAGGTTACAGGTATGGTTTGTTTATTTTTTCAAGATATTGAAGTTTCATTTAGTTTTGGAGGACAAAACACATGTATACCTTAGCATATTAAATGTTATCGGCAAGCCTTCTGACGCATGCACAGTTCTACATTTTTGTGCACTTTATTCATATGCTTTCCAATTTAAGAGAGATGCTACTGGCTCCTACACTGACCTGATTTTAACACATTAGATTTTAAACTTGCAAAAGAATGCAATTTGTGAGGTGCGTTGTTCCTTTCTCGTCTCCCTTGGTAGTTGAAGAGAGTAATGATTTTCATAGCTTAGCAGTAAGCTTGTTAATTGTTTGATGTATTGTTTTGTATGTGACATTTACAACCTTCTTGGTGTGTAACTATCTGATTCATATATTCCGAAGACCTGCACTTTTTTTTTTTAAAAATATTCTTTTGGGTCTGTATTAGGAAAGTCTATACTTTGAGAAGTTATGATGAAAATAGGGTTGCTGGGTGAAGCTTAACTGGGTAGCATGTTGTTTTTGGTAGCTTTTTCCCAAGATTGGTTCTCGCTGTGTATGTATGTTTATGAGGATCTGAGAGGTGGTGGTGTAAATAATAGTAGTCATCCCAAATAGTAGTTTACTCTTGTAGCTGGAGGCGGTTGTGGGTTGTAGATGTCCATTTATGAGAATGTTATCTGTGCTTCATTATTCGCGTTCTTTTCGCTATCTAAAAATTATTATGCACCACATACCTTCTGCCACATCCTGTTAAATGTGGAATTCGACATGGTACTCACATGTACTAGTTTTCGAGATCTTTTATTTAGTGGACGATATGTCTATTTTGAAGCTGTGATCTGTGCTGTTGTCTACACAGGCCCAGTTCTCCCAAATGCGCCCTGTTGCAGTTCCACCATCCGTTGCTCCTAGAATGCCGATGTACCCTCCTGGTGCTGCAGGGCTTGGGCAGCAGATATTTTATGGCCAAGCACCGCCTGCTATGATGCCACCCCAGGTAGCTGTAGCTGTTTTTAAGCCATTTTTCTAATTTTGAAGCCAGCTTATTTGAACTTGCCGTCTCATTGTACAATAAGCATTTTGATATCGTCTCATACGTCGTGAATAGTTGTAATGATACTTAGTGATAGTGGGTACATGTTCGGGTTATTGATTTTTGTTTAATTGGACCTATTTCGGTAACATACGGAGAGCCGAGAGTATCAACTAAGATTTATTGGTCGGTTTTCCTTTTCTTATCGTTATTTATAGCATCAGCTACAGGTGAAACGATGGTGTTTCGTTTCTTATATATTTATGCGCCCATAGAGATTTTAGTCTGTTGAAAATCTTGATTGATGTGAGGTGTATACTGATCTTTCCTCATCACGCACAATTTTAATTTAATAGTAAATGGATGCTTAGATACCTTTTCGATGAGTTTAAAACCCGTTTGACTTTAAGAGGCAGATTTGGTTAGTCTGACATTGTCAATTTATGTTGTCTCTGTTTTAACTCCTCTTTCTCGCCCTTTCTCTTTTTCTTTGATGTGTCGGTTTACAATATTAGTGGCCTGGTTATTCCAACTGTTGATTTTTAACGTCTGTGGGGTTTTTGTTTGAGTGAATCTGATGGATAGTTGTTTTAACCTTTTTACAAATTAGTAATTCCGGATGTCTGTTTGCTAGGAGTAATTTCTCTGTGAATTATCTTATCTTGACAAAATCTATTATCTTTCTCAGCCTGGATTTGGATATCAGCACCAACTGATGCCTGGTGTAAGGGGTGGTGCTCCTGTACCAAATTTCTTTATGCCAATGGTTCAGCAGGGCCAACAAGGGCAACGCCCTGGTGGCAGGCGTACGGGTGGTGGTGCCCCAGGGCAGCAAAACCAGCAGCCCATTGCCATGATGCAGCAACAGGTAACTATTTAATTATTTTTAGATGTTGTCCAATTGATCTTTTAGAAATTTGGTCCCACTTACACTTCTGACCTTTATATTATATAGATGATGCCAAGAGGACGCTATCGTTATCCTGCAGCTCGTGGGCTGCCAGATACTCCTATCCCTGGTGCTGGAGGTGTGCTCCCCAGTGCTCCGTATGACATTGGTGGCATGCCAACACGTGATGTTGTATTATCTCCTACTCCACTTCCAGTTGGCGCTTTGGCTACCATGCTTGCAAATGCTACTCCTGATCAGCAGAGGCTGGTTAGTGTTTTTCATCCTCTAGCTGCTAGTTATGATCATTATATCTGTCCTCTTACCTTTAGTAGACTGGTAGGACCGTTCCACCATCGCTTGTGACCTCTGAGAATACAGAGTGTGGTTTCTCACTTCAGATCTCATATAATTAATCCAAAACTTCAAAGAAGGATTACAAACCGGACACATGAACTTTATGGCTGATCATAAAGCATGTTAGGAAGGTCTTAACTGAGTTGTGCTCTTTTTTTTTTACACAAGTTGTCTTTAGATTAACCTTTTTGATTTGGCAATTACTCAGCTGTTGGGAGAGCACCTTTACCCGGAGGTGGAGCTGCTGGAGCCAGAAATGGCTGCTAAAGTGACTGGAATGCTGCTTGAGATGGACCAGCCTGAGGTACTTCACTTGATCGAGTCACCTGATGCCTTGAAAGCTAAGGTTGCGGAGGCCATGGATGTCTTGAGGAATGTCGCTCAGCAGCAGCAAGCTGCGTCTAGCAATGCTGGTGATCAACTTGATAAACTCGCTGGTCTGTCACTTAATGACAACCTATCTTGAGGGTGTTGCGCCTTCTGCTGAAACATAGACTTCTTTCATGGGTTTGGCTTTCTAATTGTGTGACTGTTTGTTTTGCGACTCTCAGAAATTGATACCTTTGGAAGTTTTCAACTTTTTATGGGATTTGGTTTGACTCATTATTTTTAGTTTTGCATTGTGTGTGGCTCTCTGGGTCCTTCTATCTCAATCTCCACCTCTCTTTTTCTCGAACTCGACCTCAACCTTGATCGTGGATGTCTCCATTTTACTGCTAGAAATTGAACCTTAACGGAGAAGGATTTCATACCGCTTTCACTAGCAACTGTGTTAAAATTCAACATCAACTTGTTAATTTACACTTCACCTTTCTGCGGTGACACCACCTTCAAATTCGGCTAGCCGCTGGTCAGTACGGTACATATTTGCATTATTAGTATAAAAGAGAGGGATTGTAGTGGCAGTTCATCTCTAGTTGGATGCAAATGGCTGTGTGCCTATAACATTGTCCTGTGCGAGCATTGCTAACAATCTTCCCGAAAAAAAAAATAACGAATTTAGCACATCCGATATCAAAGCACAAAGGGAACAAAGCCAAAGGCAGAAGAAACGTCGACCAAGAGAAACAAAATTTATTTCAGTAACAAACAGAAATAAGGGCACGTAGTTACAGTATTCAGTATACCATTCCATTATTCAGCGCTTTTACGCTGAGCCATTAAGTGTCGGACTGCCAAGAGCTCTATTAGTCGAAGCAAAAATATTACATTTCTCTAATAATAATGTTACTACACCAGGTTATATGCACAAAACTAGATTACCACTCTACATTAACAGAACAGCTTACCCCCAGAAAGGGCATACAAGTACGCGGACATTATAAGCCGCAGGCCAAAGGCAGCAGATCGGATTTACAGCTACGCATCTAGTAGGTTTCCTCGTCTAAGTCTCAACCCCACGTCAACTTCTTGTCTAATCCCGACATCTTCTTGCAGACTTGAACTCTGCAATTCTTCCACTGCTCTCATTACTGTCATTTCCCCGAAATTATGGAGCCTGCGTCCTATGAGGTAACGGTCATCACGAATGGAGTTGTGCAAGTTGGTGAACCAGACATGGAACCTCTTTGCACAGAAAAATACCACACTAAAGCACATGCAACCCAACCAAGCAAACCGGTAGACAGCTGAGTTAACGATCAAGGGGTATCCGAAAACTGGAAATACTCCTCGAGCTAAAACATACGGCACACAGAGGGCTGTTAACAGCTTCAGTATGATTGGTAAAACGATCTCCCGCAGCACCCAGAAACCTTGCAACCTGGAGAAACCATTTTCTCTCACTCTCTCAAATTTTGCTTTCCAACTCTCATCCACAAGGGGCATCATGTGATCCAACATAACCTGCACGGCAATTTAAAGTTAGACACCAATCCAAACTGCGACAGAAAGACAATCAGGGTGCACCATGCAGCAGAAAATGATGGAATACTCACCAGCCTTGTCCATATCTTGAGGAAAATAAGTCCCAACGCCCAGTCCTGGTATAGGAGGAAAACTGGGCTTTCATCGACGGGCACCCGCATGGGCACAATAACTAGTAGCTCAAAAAGTAGCCCGATTAAGATGGGGATCACAAAGATCTGAAACAAAGGACCACAATTGAAAGCTCAATGAACATGAAAAAGAAAGGTACTTCCCCGCAAAAGATATGTAATATTTTTAAAACTTCAGCCGGAGTCGAACTCAGTGATCTTCTTAAAATGAGATTTCTATACTAAAAAAAAGTGACATAATAACATGCCACTCAATACAAGACGAGCAAACATCTTTTTGCATAAGGTATGGCCCACACCAAAGTTACTTTAAAATCAGTCATGAGGTTGAATTGATTAACTTGCTATTGTTTATTCTTCCAAGTGGAATGAAGGATTGTAAGGGAGCACTATGAAACCCTCTCCATATATTCCCTGACCTCAGCAAAGAGTAGCATGCAAACTTAGAAACTTACCCATATTGACAGCAGGGCAGAACTCTTGAGAGCAATTGAGCACCACTTCCAAATTTGGCCAAACAAAACAGCTGCCCTCCTTGATTTAATTTGTTCAATTGTATACCTCACTCCAGCTATGGCCGTCCAAATAAGGTAACTTCCAATGGTGAATGCATAAAGGTCTACGGATAAAGAAACAGAAGCTCAGTCAACGTACTAAGTAAGCTTAATACAACATACCAGAAAGCAATAAATAAGCATACAAACCATTGCACTTTATGCCGTGCGTTATAGGAAGAAGAGGGATGGAATTGAAGATTAGCCTTCCAAGGGATACAGGTATGACTACTAATGCAGAGTTGAAGACGAGTAAGGTCATCCACGCCACCACCAAGAGCATCACAATGCGGAATACAAAGGCGTACCTCCTGTTTAGATTTCAAGACATAATTGCAAATTCACAATGAGAGTAAGAAAACATAGGAATGACAAAGCAAGAATGTCAATAGGAGAAGTTAAGGTACAATGAAGACAAACACATCTTGGATAGTGTACTGACATTAGAAAGACACTAGCAGTTTAATTTGTTACTCGTTTCAAAGTGCAAGAAGTATTAGTGGGTATTGAAACAAAAACATACTCTGACTCAGACTGTTCTCCATCATACTCATCTGTCACTTCAGAGTTTTCAGAACCACGAGGCTCATCATTTGGAGCATCAGGACGAAGTGCTAATTGACCTTGATCCTGCTGCGCAACTCCAAGCATATGTTGACCGCGTAATCTGTCCTGCCTACCAGCATCAACATTGGCATTATCTTGAGCAACTGCATCTTCGGGGTGAGGAAGTAAGTAATCTGTCAGCCCAAGGGCCCAGCCAACAGCAGTAAACCAATAACGGAGGAGAGATTTGATTGTTGTTCTCAGTTTGAAATGTTCAATAGCAAATGGGATGCATATCTGGAATAACAGTATATCTGCAGGTATTTCCGTAAAAGGATCTGATACCCTGGAAGACAAAAAACTAAGCATCACGTAACTGAAAGCTATGCACCCAAAAAGGGAAAACAGAAGTCAGAGAAAGCCATTGATGGAGCTCATCAGCCCTTAAAAACAAAGCATGAACTTACGAGATATCAAGAGGAAATATCGAGGGTGCCATCCTCATTGCAAGTTTGACAGGCAGGAAAACCAACATCACAATCAAACTTCCATAGACAGCTACAGATAGCAAAACTCTGCGAGCATGTTTGTGCACTGGATCATCAATGAGATCACGGAATGGATTGTAGTTTGGATCAGCTGGATCTCGAAGGAAGTAGAGGACTCCATTACGTAAAACCTATCAAACACCAGTGAATAAGTATGATATAGACAGCAGACTACCAAAAAATGTAAACATCTCAATGATAAGTTGCATACCCCTCGAAGAAGGCTAACAAAGATACTGATTTGGAGCATGTAGAAGATTCCAACAACCCAATGAACCAAAGAGCTGGCTAACGGAGAAACTGAAAAGAATTCAACTCTTTGAGACATAGATTTCCCAAACATCCTTATTGTGCAAACATCCAGCCACCAACCACACATCAGCGGGAATACCCCAAGTTCAATAACCAACAGGAAGGCAACCTTAATCATGGTCATCAAGTGCCTCATGCACGCAAAGAACTGCCGTAGAAGAGAAGGAATCGCCTCTAGAATTGAAGCAATACCTTGGAACCTCCCCATAGTAAGGGGCTCCCCTCTTGTGTACTTGATAAATGCAACAACACCAAAGTAAAGAAAGATGAGAGAGAAAATAAACATGTATCCAACAGCCAGTGTGGTAACATCAGAAAGTTTGGATGTTCCGGTTGTCACCCCTTTCAAAATATCTGATGGTAATGGGCTGCTGATGTTGTTGGGAGAAAAATTCAGCGCACTTGTATTCATGTTCATCATTTCACCAACTTGATTGACGATATTACTTTCAGGATTGTCAGACGTCAGATTAGTAACAGCCGTCAACGCATTCTTCAAGGTGATGTTAGCTAGAGAAAGAGCTGTCTCTGTAAGAGGCATGACTGTGGACAGCACTGGATTTGTTGCAGAGCTGACGAGCCATGCCACATAGTGCAGTATTAGCCGGCCCAGGGAGAAAGGAACAAATATAACAACACCAAGGAAAATCATGTTGCTCGCCAAAACCTGCATTTAAAATCACATAACAAAAATGGATCAGCAAAGGGAACACTGCTATCTATGTTAGAATAGCTTAGTCGATGATATTGGCCACAACAAGAAAATTGTATAGCCTCCAAAGTTCCAGGGCACACAGCAACAGAGATAGAAAAGTACTTTTAAGACTACCAAACTTGTTCGATAAACTGCTAACGCATAGAATGAAGGAAATTACCAATCTAGATGATATACAAATCAAATGGGCTGTTTCCAGAATGATGAAGAAGACTACGCAACACACACAACCAGCATTAAACAATGTTCAGGTACAGCAAAAAATATGGGTGCACCTCAACCTAAAGAAGCGGAAACCATTAACGATGAAAGAAGAGTCTAAATAGAAAGACAAGTACAATACGTAGACCTCACAAACTAGGGTTGATGACTAAGAAATCATTCTGAGTCTAAATGGAAAGACAGTACGATACGTAGACCTCACAAACTAGGGTTGATGACTCTATTCAACCACTGACATCTGGGCTACCAGGAGTTAGGATCATATGTTAGCAAAATTTGAAGAACAACAACAAAGGCGCATGGTAACTTAACAATACGTAGAAGACAAACCATCAACACTTCTTTTTACAACAATATCTCAATACTATGTTTACTCATCAAAAGTTATTCTTACAAATCTATTCATTGTTTTAGTAGATAGAAGAATACATGATGGGCATCTTTTCTATGGACACATAGAATCCGTGCTCAACCGTGTACCTCCCAGACATTATTAAACTAAAACATAGATGATCCTACATATCATACACACTTCAAACTTTCAGTAAAATGTACACTGTATGCTCCCTACGTTTTTCTTTTCTCTTGGGAGAAGGGGGGGGGAGGGGGGGGGGAGGTTCTGGTAAACATAAAATACCACTGAGAGACACTCACTAAAATGCAAAAACAAAGTATACTCACCGTAAAGGCATTCTCAACTAAATGGAAAACAGGACCCTGCATGCCAACCAACTCGTCAAACGGAACATCTTCTGCACCATC
>JBBYHQ010340914.1:0-12951 GCA_038382645.1 Spergularia azorica
TTGTCAATTCCGACTTAATTCCTTAAATTCGGAGTAGAAGACAAGAGGAACTCAAAGACGTAAATTGGAAAAAAAAATTGTTACACTCAAATTAGTTGTGTTAAAATAACATTGCCAGCAAAGAGACTGATAATGAAAATGGTGTGTCATCATGCATATCCTTTTGTTTTATATTAAGAAAAATAGGTAAAAAAAACGGATATTAAAATAGCTCCGTGATTTTCACGGGCCCAAAAGCTAGTTTTGTAATTTCAATAGCTAAGTTTGCAAATATGTAATTTGGAACATTCAGTCTACAACCTACTAACAACTATCTACTATGAGTTACGACCTACTTAAACAACTACTCCATAACATATACTTGAACAACTAGACTACCAAACGGACCTTTAAACAACTAACATTTACTTGAACAACTAGACTACCAATAAGACCTTTACACGGTAACCTAATTATGCTCAATGATCCATTGTGTCTCCCAAGTGCCAATGGTCCATCCATACGGCAAAATTTACATTACCAACAATATAATAAGAGAACGACTATTACCACTCCACTTGTTTCCATCAATCTCTCTTGGTACTAGCAATATTACGTCTCAAAAGATATCCACATCGTGACTCGTAAGAGTACTGAAAGACTGTTATAGAGTGACTAGTGAGGCCGGAAGACCATAGTGGAGTGTCAATAGTCATTGTCTATAAAGAATGCAAATAATAACGTCAACTTATGACCAAAATATAGAGCTCACACGACACCGCCGCCGAGATATGCTAAAAACACAAAATCGATCATATCTAACAAAGCCCTAGCTTCTAAAACGCTTCAACTTAGTCGAAATGACTCAATCTTAACTTGACTCGACTCGACTCGATCATATTTGGCTTCGGCTAGACCAAAAGAACCCCTGTGATCTGCTCTCTCTGGGTTTTGCAAGGGTTTTAGAAAGAACTGAGAGAAGTAAACCAAACCAAAGTGAGGCTTGTTAGTGAAGCTTGAAACCTGATGTGGCTATGGCGGATGAAGAAATTAAGCCCCAAATCAACATTAAGGAGGTTATCAACAGCATGTGGAGATGAAGGTTCATGGGCTTTTTCCCATGAGTGGTGGGGTTCTGATGCTGCTGATCACCATACTCACCCCGTTTTCCGAGCTACTTCTGATTATGGAAACGGCGTCGTTTCCGTCCTCGCTTACCCTTCCTCCGCTCCTGTTAGTCCCTCTCTATCTCTCGTCGTTTCATTGAATTCTTTACGTTTTATATGAATTGAATATGTGAGAGGAACTCAAAGTGTCGGTAAATAGTAATGATGGTAAAAAAAGATATAGTCTTGGTTATACAATATTATTATTACAGTCTTCGAAAGTTAACATAGGGGTAAGTTGCGTACATTTGACTCCTTGTAGCTCGTAATAGATGGGAGCCTTTGAGACACTGGGGTAATGTCGTTGTTGTGGTCTTCGAGCGTTACCATCAGCACATTGAGAGAGTAAATTCATATGAGCTGGGTTGTATCATGTATGCGTAACCTTTGAAGATGAGTGAGAGTGTTTTAAGACTTTTATTGAAACATACTAGGTCCTCTACTAGTCTACTTTTGCCAATTGAGGTTGATATTGCCTATATCTTGATCTCCCTTAAGCTCGCCTTATAGCGGGTAGTGTTGGACACCCTTGATGGTTGTTGATGGTGTTCTTATGAGGTAAATCACTAAGATAGTGTTTGGATACACAGTTTTCATGTTCAAAACCAAATTTGACTCGGATCCCATGTTTGGGAACTCAAGAATTTGGAATTTGATTGCAATTTTATCTAGTGTAAAACAAATGACACCCCAGTAGCCCTTATTTTGAAATCCCACCTTCTTTCTCCAAATTCTAGAATTCAAAATTTGAGTTCCCCAAACATTGGATTTATATTTGAATTACACATTCTCAAATGATAGAATTGAAATGATTTCAAATTCCCAAATTCTTGTTTCCAAACGCTACCTAACATGTTTTTGAGGCACATTTGAAAGGAGTAAATGAGTAATAGGATGCGTTTTAATTGGATTTTCAGATTTTTTTTTTTTTTGTCAGATTTTTAGACATAGGTCTTTTCAGTCACGAGTTATGTGTGTCGTTCTTCAAAATGAGGCCATCTTGTACAAGAATGTGTCTTTAGTTAATAAATGGCTGAGGTGCAGTGAGAGTCTGCAGTGTGGGAGACTGGGAGTTGTGAAGCTGTGAAAAAACACATCAATTTATTGTATGTAAAGTAGTAAATTGCTACTACTTACTTTTACATCTCAAGTTCTGAAATCTGAATGCATATTCTTAGCTTTGTGTTATGGTGAAGCTATTTTTAATGTCTTTGAATTTCCAACAGAGTGCCATCTATTGGCCAAAAACAGAAAACTGGTTGCGAAACAGACAGGCAGAAGTGTGCTCAGCAAGTCAACATGATCAGGACCTGAAAGTACTTGGTTATCAGTGGCGTGTCCTTCGCTTTAATGATGTTACACGTCAGAGTACAGTCAAAGTATTGGCAACTGCTAAAATGTCGGATCCTGGCGCTGTGTACTACATGCAGCAACCGCATTGTTTGGCTATTCCTTGTAAGCTTTGTTCACCTGAGAACTTCTGATACATTCTCAACTGAAATTAGTGCAGTAACAATTGTGGTTCTGAGCTGGCAATCAATTTTGTTGGTACCATCCAATTGAATCTAACTTTATTTAACCCGTCTGTCCTGTGGAGAAAGAAGGGATAAGGTAGTGTGAGGAGAGCAAGCTTAGAAGCTGATAATTTCTCAGCTTACTTTACTCGAAATGTTTGAATGTGCTTCTGTGATTAACAAGAGTGTGACCGCTCAATTCTTCCTTTTCAAGGCTTGTTAAACATATGCTTGTTATCGACCTCGTAGTCATGTGATTTGGGTTCTTAGTGCAAAAACTCAGTTATGGGGAAGTAAATTTGACTCTCTTATTTGATTTAAACTGAAATTAATTTCCGTTCCCTTGAAATCTTATGCTAATGAGAAGTTCTTCTAGCTTTTGACTGTTTCTTGCATCTGTCCAAATAAATTGAATAAGCGAAAAGACTTTTGGAAAATGACTCGTTCTGTGTGTTTCGGTAGCCCTTGGCTGCTTTCAAATTCTAACTGCTGTTGATGGCTTTGATAATTATGTTTTCTACTTGCTCTCTATGCTCGCCTTTTAGATTCGTGTTGATGAGTTCCCTGTGAACAGCTATCATCTATAATAGTCTTGCTGACTTGTTAGTGGATAACCTTGAAGTAATCTTGTTAACATCCTTGCAGATGTAAAGAGTATGGTATCAGCAGGCTTGACTGCTTTATCAACTTGTAAATATGATCTCCCAAGTGCAGTCAGTGGAAACAGGAAAATGCGTGTTCTATGTGTTGGTCATGGTGGAGGAAGTCTACCGCTGTTCCTAGCTTCTAAAATTCAAGGTGTGTTTTCTTTTTGTCTGAATACGTATATTTTATTTCCTCTTATACACTCATACGTGTGCTTAGTACTCACACCTAAAGGCTAAAGCTTTCAACCTTATATCCATATACAACAACCCTCTTTCCTTCTGCAATATGCTAAAATTTCTGATAGAAAATGTCGTTTATCTTTAATGTTATCCACTAGTTTGTTGAAAATTCTTCTATGTATTACTCTTTCAGCTAAGACTTGTTAGCTTTTCAAGACACTCTCTCTTACACCCCACTGAACGTGTAAACAGGTGGTTCACAGTTTCCTCCGAGCTTTTTTAAAACTTTTTTTTTTTTTGAGAGTATAACGTGACTGTTACTTTTCAGATTTTCATGGCTGTTGAATTCTCTGTTCACTTTTACTTGGAGAGAGGGCACATGGTCCTTATTATGGTTCTTAATGTGGTGATTCCATATAAAAGGAGTGTTTTAAGTTATCATGTACAAACGGAGAAAAGTCAATTGCTGGTCAGAATGGAGTACTTGACTTTGACTATACTTCAACTTCAATGAAGTGATATCTGCGCTCTTGATGTGTAGAAGTAATACCATCAAAGTTATGATCATATCTTTCTTTCATGTACACCACCAAATAGTCGATGGAACCATCAGGTTTTTGGTTGAATGAAAAAATGAAGCATACTACGGAGTATGTCTCAAATAATTGCCTTTGGATATGGCATGAGTTGTTGGGCTATATTTTCTGTACTGTTACTATTTTGGGCAAACCACTGACTGATAGACATGACTCGAGAAGTCTTAATTCAATTGCTCAACTCTTGATATTAGTTCCACTAGTTTTGTGATTTATCTATTCACAAATGCAGAGGCAGACACTCTTTGAGACTGCAGCCCGGGAGTATGAAACCCGTCTGCTTTGGGTACAAGCATATGAATGGAAAGGAGTACTGTTCAAAGCTTTTGTGACTGGGTATTTACACTGGCTGTTGCCCGCTTCATTTAGTAAAGCTTTATGCCTCTTTTCATCGGTTCGCTGTTTAGGTCGTCTGATGTTGACAATTATCGAAACAATTATAACTAGCTCACACTCTTCTTTCCTTACATGAGGTATGGTTTTGATAAATAGGGGATTTGTCTCCTAGGTATGACTTACAGGTTCAAGGATTAGGTCATCCTTTAGGTAGGGTTTTTCTGGAAATGGTTAACTTTGTGTAGCTGTAATCAATGGTGGAAATAAAACCAAGTGAGTTTTTCTGGATGTGCTTAGTCGGTTGATCCTCCTTAGGCAAAATTCTGTTTCCTGTAGTCATGGTGGAGACTCAGACTCTGGTTACGTTACGTGTAGGTTTAATGTGATCTTCGGTAACTCTATATGTTGTGAAATGCGAATGCTATCTTTTTAGTTGCCAAATCTTTTGTGGTGTGTAATTATGTGATAGATGAATTTGGAACCTCGTGAATCTGTCGCATGTAGGGTGTAGCTGATGACTACTTTTCTTTGTGCTTCTAGGTGCTATTATTGACGTTGTCGAAATAGACCCTCTCGTTATTTCAGCTTCCATTAAAGCAATGGGGTTCCCATCATTCTCGGTTGCAACTCTTCCTGGGCAGCATGCTCTCTCAAGAGCCAATGCAATGGATGAGGTCCTGTGGAGAGGCATCCATGAGAGACTTTTCCTGTATGAATCAGATGCTGAGAAATTCATGTTTGACTCCAGCTATCTATATGACATTATGTTTATTGATGCTTATGATGGGGATGATATCTTCCCCCGCAAGCTTTGGGATCCAGAATCTCCATTTCTAGAAGCCCTGGGCAGAAGACTTCATCCTGATCATGGTACTGTTGTAGTAAATCTTCATTCTGATGCTGATATAGTCAGTTCTGATACATCAACCACACCATCTGTCCTGCCAATTCTTTCTATGGGGAAGTACGTTTCTGCAGTATCCCGTGCCTACAAGGATATGGTATGCGGAGAGCAGTTTTCCGGATTGGGTTTCACTGTTAGTGTTCCTTGGGTGTGTAATACAACACTTGTTGTGTGTAGAGGTTTTAGCGAGGCTGTTGGAGAGCCAGACAGAGATTCGGTGTTGAATGCCCTTTTCTCCAACTGCATGGAAGTGGAGAAAGATTTGGACTTGACATTTTCATGTGTAGAATATCTGAAGAGAGGCTTTGTTCTTCTTGATTAATCATCAGAAGTGTCTCAGGCAGTAAGCCATCGTCTAAAGCTCTGGGATCTTCCAACTCATGCTCAAGAACTCGGCCATCCAAGAGTGTGCCAGATATCCAGTGTTGCTGTGTGCAGGCGGTATGAATTCTGAGGTATTGTAATCAACAGTGTGCGCGACTAAACATGAAACTATTGCTCGGATATCTTGGAATTTGTCTGGTTTATCTTGTGCATTAGCTCAATAGCAATTGTAATTGTGAGCTTATGCACTGCATCTGTGAAGATCAAGTGCATTGAACACAGAGGAATGTAGACTGAGCAATGTCAAGGCAACCTTTGAAAGTCTTGAAGAAATTCGGGTTCTTGAGAGAGACCTGACACATGGACTACCTCTCCGAGCCGACCATTAGCTTACCTTGGTTGAAGATGTTGAAAGCGTTGAAGCTTAACCTACGCTGCCCGCCTGCTCGTTGGTTTCCATTTTGTTAGTCAAGTCGGAAACTTTCTTCAGGCGCTCTTTGTTAAAGGATCAATGGATTCGGTTAGCTTTCCCTTTTCATTTTGGTGAGTATAGAGACAGGGTTAGGTAGTTTGCAATGGATTGATGCACTAACAACATATGCATTGTTGATGTATAGATCTTCAGGAGTTGAAGGTCGGTTTTGCACAATGCTTCGTTACGTAAATTTGCATTTTTGTACGTGTTTATAAGATCGATTCATCAAGTTGTTCTGTAAAGAAGAAGATTGATTAGAGATTCAATGTTGCATTTTGAAGTGAAGTGCTCTGAGAGGCTTGTGTAGTGAGTAATTCATTGCAAAAACATTACTCATAAATCACCATAAGAATTCGTAGATTGGGCCCGTCTCAGAGGCTTGTGTAGTGAGTAATTCATTGCAAAAATATTACTCATAAATCACCATAAGAATTCGTAGATTGGGCCCGTCTCACCGTGAGACGGCCTTACACAACATTTTGTCAAGAAAAATTAAACCTTCCCGAGGTGATGGCCTGGGTGGGGACGTGTGGGTAATTTAATTCCAACCCGATTCCTAATCGGACTAGCCCATTGCCTGTATACCACACGATCGACTCGTTTTGATGAGCAAAATTTTCTTACCAAATCCAATTTAATTCCCAATCCGACTAATCCATCGCCTATATATAACCCTCGTATCTCAAATTTCCATTTGTTCAAGTAAAGACCGAATAGATCAAGGTTCGAGATCGAGTCGTTTCGGGTTACAATTACCGTCCCTCTTAAAAATCTCACGATAAACCTCCCAAACTTCTACCAGAAGACTCATTAGAAATCTAGGTCTTTCCAAAAACCCCCAAATCCTCTCTCTCTCTCCTGTCTCTTCTTCAACACGCCTCCTTAACAATGGCGTCAACAAGCGGACAGAGAACAATAAAATCAACCGCCGACAAGAACGCCGCCTCATCCTCCATCCTTAGCCGCGTCACCTCCACCGTCTCCGACTCCGCAATCGTCCAACTTGGCAAGGACAAAGCTTCCGATGCCTTCTACGTCGGCAAGAAGTTGATGAAGAGTACCGGAAAAGCTACCTGGATCGCCGCCACCACCGCCGTCGTCCTCTTCCTTCCACTTATTATCGAGTTTGACCGCGATAGCCAGCTTGATCAGATGGAGCTTCAAGCTTCTCTCCTCGGTACCCCCGCCGCTCCTGCCGCCGCTAAACCGTTTTGAGTGAAAGCTTCATCGTTACTCTTTCTTATTTTACCGCGTTTCGTTGTTTTTTGGAGGGTTTTGTAGAAATTCCCTTGATTTGTGTTTTTTAGGGTTTCATGTACTATTGATTTTTTTTTATTTAGTATTGTTATGATTATTATTATCATGATGATGTTATACTATATTAGATTGTGAAATCCCTGAATAAATTCGTTCTCTTTTTGTTATTTGTGAAATTTTTGATGGCAAGTTTATTGGTTTCGCCTTTTAATTTTGGTTCATAATAATGAGGCGTAAAGGTTAGTACGAGAAAAGCTCGTGTTTTGCTCCCTCCGTTCCCTTCCCTTGGATTGTTTATGTTTGGTTTGAATTTCTCTCGCGTTTTGGAATGTAGGGAGTTTCATTTGTGCCGGGTTCCTTATGTGGGACGAAAGTAATGGGTGACTAGAGCGGTGTTGCATTGCTGTATTTTTTCGAGTTAGTTGGAAGTTGATGTCGAATTTTAGGTCGAAATACTGGAATTGTTGTGGGATTTGAAGTAGCTTGAGTGGGATTTTTTAAGTTTGTGGGGGTATAGGTATGTGGATTAAGCTGAGGTGAAGGAATACCGATTTGCAATGATGCTGCGATTGTCTGCTTTGATTCATGTTCGCAATTTGGATTGTTGGTTAATTCTTCTTATGATTATAAATTTGCTTTTATATCTTGTGTAGATGCTTCTCTGATGAGATAAAATGATTGAGGCTTTGTCACTGTCCTGCGGTTTAAATGTGATTGTTAGAGAATGGTAATCGTATTTTTAGAGAATTGTAATTGCTGATGGTGTGTGCCTGGTAGAGGACTTCAGTTTCAAATCTGCAGGTCGTAGGCAGTGTAGACCTAGTTTTATAGGTGAGGAGTTTTGGTATCAATTGCTCGGGTAAGTGCTTTCCAATGTAAGTGCCTGTAAAGGGCAAGTTTACACTGATTTTAAGTCTTATAGATATGAAATGGATGCTTCTGTTTTACACAATGTACGAAAGTGAAAGCTCTGCTGTATGAGAGCAGAATTAGTTATACACCAATGATGACTGGCTTTGCAGCCAGGAAGGCTGAGGAAGGGGAAGTTGATAGTATAGTAAACTGGCAAAAATTCTTGTATGATTCTTGATTCGTGTCTATTCGATATAACTCAGGTACGCTTTAATGGCATGGCATTGTTGTCTGTTGCTGTATCTGACTTTTCCTTATTGTGAATGGTGCTGGTGATTTGGTTGAATGGGGCTATGGGTGGCGGGGGTAGGGGCTCGGGGGTACATAACAGATTCTTGCTAGCTCTAAGCCATAGTATATCTGAAATTCCTTACCAGTAACCCTCACCATAGACAGGACATAGGAGCCTCCTAGGCATTTGGTAATGTAAGTTGTAGTTATTTGCTACTGTTTCGTGGTTTTGATAGCTGAACTTTCATTTGCAATCTCCGGAATCTGAGTGTGTGACTTGTTATAATTGAATTAATGATTAGTTCAGAATTCAGATAAAGAGTCTGCCATCCTATGGTGACTCTAATCAATGAAATTCGTTTCTTCTTTCTGGAGGCTTACTCAGAAAATATTTCCTGTGTATTTTTGTTTTGCTATTTACTTAATGGGATGGAGATGACACTGCAACCTGTGGCATATTTCATTTTGTCTGGAGTTACCAGAAAGTTTTGCTATGGATCTGGGGATATGTTGCACCTTGAACCAGTATGTTACTGCATCGGATTCCGGATCTGCAATCTATAACAGAATCTGTGTTTGGGAAATGATGGCAAATGTTTCTATTTCCTGCTACCTTGAAAGTTGAACCTATCCGCGGACTTGTAGAGCATCTCTTTTATATGCCAGCCAGAAGTTTGATTCAGAACTGTACTTCCTTAAACCCCAGTTTAGGTATATGTCACGATTTGATGATGGATCCGTAATAAGGTCTAAATCTTTCGTGGAAAGGATATGTGGGTTGAAAGTAGGAGCCAACCTGCAGATCCTTATACGAACTAGTACCTTACAGTATGGAGCCATCTTCTGTTGTGCCAGACTGACAGTTGCAGAATTCATAGTAGAGATTTGTGACCGTATGTGCATTCTGAGCACCTGTTTTTACATGATTAGGAATTCGCGAGGAAGCCTGTTAACTTTCTGTCTATTTGTCATCAGGTTCAGAACAAGGAAATGTAATTCCTTGTGCATTCCCATCTGTTTTCGAACATAAAGATAGATTCATGTAGCCGTTAAGCTGCATTCAATCAAACAAAAGCATCTTCTGCAGATCAGACAGTGTCCGTTCTTGAACAGTGGCCTCGGACACCAAGTCATTACAGTTATACTTCAGCCTTTGATCATCAAAGTAAAATCAGGCGTAAATAACAAGCTGAAACATAGCCATAAACTCCTTGCCTAAATGTAGACAGTAAGTATCAACGAAAAACAAATTCAAATGATGGAAGGAATATAAATTTTCAACCAGAAACCGACAGTAAGTCATTACAGATTCATGTAAATTAGGTACAATTGTTGGAACTGGAAAATGGAGTAATTCGAAATTCTTCCTGGTTGACATCATTCAGGCCCAATATTACAGAAGTTTGCACCCATTAGCTGAATGTTGACTCGAATATCGCTTTTACCATACAACTAGAGCAGTTCCACAACAGAAGTATCAAAACCTTTACAATGTGGCAAGACTTTGCAGAAGTTGGAGCCTATCAGCTATGCAGATGCTTGCTCAGCTTGAAACTCTTTCAAGAGCGCCAGGGTCTGCCGGTACAGATTGAGGTCCATACCATCAACGCTCCTACCCACTCGTGCCTTCAAGACAGGCTGAAAATTACAAGAACCAATTTTCAGTACCCACGTACAGCCAATAAAAAGCAATTCGACTCATATCTTAGTAATGATTTTACCTCCATGCCAGATTGGAGAAACAGTTCCCCTATAAATTGGTAGAGTGAACCTGGTCGGTATAGGAGTTTCACATTTCGGGTGTCAACCTTCAGGGTCGCACTTCCATCAGCAATGACAGCAACAGCAGTCTCCACGCTATAATCCTGTAACCTAACAACATGAACTTACATAATTACAACTGAAGTCTTCATTACGCTATCATCAAAAATCTCTAGGTGAGTCCAAAACAATTTATATGCCATTGTAAGATTGGAATAGATAATAGTTTTACACAGAACATAACACTCAAAAGGCTGATCTAAGGAGTTTAAGGTGAATAACACTTTGCAGACAACTGCATTACAATCTTCACACATGCAGTCAGAGACGGCTATATACTTGATGTAACAACGAAAGCTAAAATGTGAAAGGGCTCATCCCGTTTTTTTATGAAAGGTAACAAGCAACTGCTGATCAGTACACCGGAGTGCAAGTTGTCAGAGTATAAAATCACGGATCCCGTCATAAAGAGGAACATCATCCCAAGAACATCAAAATCTTGATTTAGTAAGAAAACCTCCCTAGGCCCTAATCTTACAGAAATGCAAATTTTTGGCATATTACTAATGGCAAGTGAATGTCAGTGGTCTAGCATCTTCAACGTTTGTGCACGAACACAAAAGGATAAGAACCAATATACGCGGTAAGCTCACAGCATAAAAGCTTGCAATGAGAGGGAAAAAACACTAACTTTCCAGTGACGCGAAGTGAAGCCCCATCCTTGAAATGTGGAGACGAAGGTTTTAGGTCTTCCAACATGACCAAAGCACCCGAACTGACAATTGATGATGCCATGAATTTTAACTGTACCAAAACATACAAACAGACATTTCCAACAATCAGCTGATATCCCTTTAAATCTTATAAACCAAATCGCGAGCTTATTGAAGATTCTAAACCTATCCTCCGATATTCACTCTCGTACTCCCTCCATTTCATTTTATTTTTGCCGTTTCATTTGAATTTCTCTAACATGTTCAAATCAAACGCAAACAATATAATAAAAATAAACGGAGGGTGTACGATGAGGAAAATGCAACCCCATTCCTCCACCAAGACATACTAGCAACAGTAGCAAGTAGCAACCACATCATTTCGAGAGGTGGAAGAAGCAATAGTTTCTGATCAGGCCATCAAAAAACCCATGAAGTTTTCGACTTGGCGGTCTCAGGAAAAGAGCCTTGAAAAATCATAACTCCAAAGAGGCTCCTCATTGTTATAGCGGAGTCAAATGTACGCAACCTTACCCCTAGGATATTGCCAAAACCCGTTGTTGGTACTTGGGTAACAGTACAATTTGTCACCAAGATTGCATTTTTACATCATTGTGAGCAATCTAGTCTAATTTAATTGCTCGTAAAATTGCCGATTTGCAGCTCTTTCGGTTAAAATTAGGTAAAGGTCCTAAGGAATATGCACAATTTGATTGAAGTTCACACCCAATTCAATTCGATTGTTTGCGAACTGCTATAAATAATTCAAAATCACGTAACAAAAGTAAAAAATAAAAGGGTAAAAGAAAACGGAATGAAGAGAGAAGAGATAGAAGATGTACCTGAGAAATGAAAATGGTGGTCTGACTTTCGAACTTTGATGGCGGGAAGCAGAGAGGTAACAAGAAGGGCGTGTGATAAAGAACAAGACGCACTTGAACAGGAGAGGAGGAGAAGAGAAGAGAGTAGAATCGGGGCGGTGATTTTTACACTCTTTATATTTGATTTTTGGAAAATTATATTGTACCTCCGAGGGTATATGCAGTTTTTGTACACCCAAGTCACTTTGATGAGCAATCGATAATGTTTTGATGAGCAAGCTCAAAGTATACTAAACATTCATAGTATAAGTTAAATATATAAAGAGTCATTCAATAATATCGAAAAAGCATGTTCATAAATTTATACGTCAATGCTCAACATTAAAAATCATTGGTCATCAAATCTACATTATTTGCTCATCAACTCTATTAGAGGGGGTACAAAAACACAATATACCCCCGGGGGTACTGTATAAGAATTGTTGATTTTTATACGGGGAGTCGAGGAGGTATAAATCCACGGCTTGAAGCTATGTTTAGCACATGTCATATATGTGATACTGCGCGAGTTCAAAACACGCTAAACACACAGGGATGTGGATCAGTTGATTCATGTCGTGTTGTTATCATTATTCTTCTAGGGTCTTTCTAAAAAGTGCCCATGGGCACTTGATAAGACAACACTTTCCAATAAAAAAATTTAAAGTTCACATAATAAAATAGCAAGGATATTTATTACTTTCCTTCCTCCTAACAACGAAAGTACTTTCATCATCCCGTTTAAGACGCCCCACAACCACGCAATGTTCCCTTCCAACAACATTAATGCCGACAACAAAATTCCTTGCAACCACTTTTCCGTCACCGGAATCTATACACCCTAAAAATCAATTACTAAACCCTTTTTGGATGTGATTAAAAATGAGAAATTGATTTAAGGTTGCCGGAAAAGGGTTTAGGGTTGGCTATTAAATAAACCAAAAAGCCAACTCTAAACCCTTTTCCGGTGAGGGAGTTTTTTTTTTTTTTTTTATTGAACACAAGTGACTATTAAAAAAAAAAAATAGCATTAATTTTATATTGAAAATAGGAAAAACTAGTGACATTTATTATTATTTTTTGGAAAAATGAAATA
>JBBYHQ010341000.1:0-12943 GCA_038382645.1 Spergularia azorica
GTTGTGCTATTGCAAGACGAAGTTGAAGCATTGAAGGTGAAATTGAGTGAAACTGAAGTTCGAAAATTGGTAAAAGGGAAAAAATGGTGTTGTTCGTAGCTTTGACAATGATAATGGTGCATGTTGCTTACAATTGTCGAATTTAAACCTCCATTAGAGGTGAGGAGAGAGATAAGACATATTCTTAATAAGATAGATTCTTTTAAACAAAGGAGTAGAGTGGAGTAAGTAAGGGGAGGAAATATCGAGCTTAAGAGAAGAAAAAAAAAAGCAACGGAAAAGAATCGGAGAGTGATTCAACGCCGAAGTCAAGAGAAAATGTGGCCGAAATTTTTTTTGGTGGTGTCTGTCAAAGAAAAGGGTCTTAAAAGATGGTGTTTGAGATTTTTGAACTTAAAAGGTGGTGTATGTCAAAATCGGAAATTTAAAAGGTGGTGTTTGGCCAAAAACCCCATTTGATCACCAATAGAGTGACCGTCGTACACAAAATGAGCGAATTCGAAATTGGCACAATTATCTTACTTGAATATATGTCACACCAAGTGAACCTTATGCATGATGATAAACATTACTTGGGACCAAATTAACAAGAAAATGTCTGTACAATTCCGAAATACAGAAGACATGAATTAAAACCGAACGTGAACAATCTCAAATCCCGAATCTATTTACTGCCAAGTTCATTTGTCGAAAAAGCACGATGAAATCATATCACCCTAAGAAACACAAAAGAAAGCACAGTAGCTTTAACACCTGATGATGACACTGATCAACTGTAGTAATATGTCAAACTTAGTAATAAAAGTATTATATCATAATCAACAGAAATCCGAGCAGAGGAGTACGTATAAAGCTCAGATCAGCCTAGCAGCCACCCTGCCTGCTGGTAATTGGTGCTGTCATTGGCCTGCAGGCTGCTGCCTCTTTGACTTGATGGTGCTTCACCAGTAGTGTTCCCATGATAATGGCTCGGGTACCTGTCACGTTGATCCGAAACTCGTATTAATACGTAAACACGCAAGGTTAATGACCTAGTGGTTAGAGTAACGTAGTATATATGAAGTGATAAGGTATATACCCAATTTCGAGAACGGGTTCGGGTTTGTATCCCATTTGCAGCAGGGAAGGATCACAGTGGTCATAGCCAACAGAATGAGTAGGGTGAATAAATGAGGTGCAACCATTTGAGTCCATTATTGTTATTGGCCTAAACCCATGTCCATGGTCTTCAACCTGTGTTTTTTGGACACAAAACTTGTCACATTAACACGTATTATGAAAACAAGCCAATTGAAGTGTACCCCATATAATTGTGAGACATTATATATTATCCGAGTGACGGGTAAATTATTTCCTTGTCCTTGACCGAACTTGAAATAATATAACTCCTATTTTTCGCTCTCTTGAATGCCCATGAACTAAGAAAAAGTGTATACAAGTTGAGGATTACAAACCTTGAGCTTCAATTCCTTGTTAAGATCACCAAGCTTGCGCTCCTATATATGGGATCAGCAACATATTATTCAAATTAAATCACCAAAGTTTTGATTATTTAACCAAATAGAATGGACATAGTTCATGATACAGGCGTACCGATCTGCGAAGTGCATCCATTTGCTCAGACATCAGCTGTGCCTGCTTTAAGCAATGCAAAATTAACTTTCACTAACCCAAAAGTATCATAAAATTGAGGTTAATTAGTTTTCGAAATTCTATATCATAGTAATTTAGGCATTTAGCTAGCACGCATTTCACATTCGACATTGTACACTTAAAATTCCTACGACGACAATGTATATATATATACTTCTAAATGCATGATACGCAGAATATAAACATTGAACAAAGTATAAATGTTTGATGAGTTGATGGATCACTTGTGCTGTTATGTGCATGATGATGATAAGTTAAATGGCCCCATGTACCATACATACTAGCTTGTGTACATGCTTATTATCATTAATAATACACATCAAATCAAATAAGAAACACCGTAAATTATACCATGATCATTGACCGTAGATCCAATATGAACATTAAACTAAAACTTCTAATTAACTTCAACATTTTTATAGGGTTTTGGAAATGTAGTTTAATCCTATTTTAGTGAAATAATGTACGCTACTAATTATAAATCAAGGGATCGGAGAGGTGATCATATGCGTTACCTTTCTTTGCCGGACTCGAGCAAGAGATCCATCAAGTTGTTTCTCTAGGTTTTGCAACTCTTTCAGACTCAAACCTCCAAGATCTTCACCAAGCATATGCCTAATCAAACCAATACACATCACCACAAATTAAAGCAACACAAATTAAAAGGCGCATAACTAAATAATATCTATGCCTTAGCAATGATTAGTTTTTACAGATTTGATAATCAACAACGTGTTGTCGTTAATTAGCAATGAGCAAACACATCTATATACTCGTAATTGAAGGACAAGCTAAGGTAAGGCCACCGATGATTGAATCAGTCACGGTCATATACACTAGTCGTGATAACTTAACAACGTAATGAAATTGATACATAAACGAGAACAATAATCGTCTTTGAAACGAAGATTATTAAATTAGACAACCTTTGAGCTCTCTTGAGAGATTGGCATTTCGATTCCAAGTGCTCCATTTCTTGGTACCAGCTCTGCATAAATGAATATGTATGCCTCATAAACACGCTTGTTAATTTAATTAATTAACAAAGTCGACATAAATCATTCGAAATTATGACATGCTTAATTTTTTGAACTTGTATACTAAATAATTCGCGAAGAACATTATGAATTGATATGAAATTAGTCTTCATAAGATGACATATGACCACATTATAAATTCAGATTATGATTATAGAGTATTAATTGTATGAATTTGTCTAGAAATTACTTCATAATAAATTCATATACATCTACCTATAATCTTGTGGAGAGAATTTAAAGGTTGCACTACTGAGTTCATCTACCTGAGCCTGTGCAGTATAAGCAGATTGGTGATCCGGCTGATTCAGATTAACATTGCTAGCCCGGAGGTACCGATCAATCGTTTTCGGAACACACCTACATAATCAACACATAAAATTAAACATAACTAACATCAATAATGCACATAATTAGAACACTTTTCGCTACTCGGCTTAAATTAATAAAAGGATTTGGAATTGATCTATAGATCTGTTCATCTAGAGGCTTAATTGCTGAAATTTATGACAATAAACAATATTAGTCTACTAAATAAGCTGCAGATAAAATGACATGACTAGAGGTTTGAAATTTTGTTTGACTGTGAAGAGTAAAGGAGAAGCCTTTGCATAAAAATTGGCCAAACAAGCAAAAAAATATCAGGAGGTAAAGAATACACAATTGTGGAAAATTGATGAGTGACATTGTAAGAGGAAAATCCGAGGAAAATCATCAAAAACAATATCTTTCTGACACCACAAAGATTCATAAATTTGAACCAATAATTTCCCTTAATTAATAAACAACTCATTATTATTATTACTGCGTAGTACTGAAGTAATTAATTGTTACTGCTATTGTTTCTGTGAAACATTCCAGTTTTTTATCACAAAAATAGTAGCTACAAAAAGAAACAATTTCCAGCTAGCACTATTAGTCAAGTACTAGTAATTCCTGACACAAAATAAATTCATTAATCAACTCCAAATTATGCAATTTCAGAAATTACAGAAATGAAAAAAGACAATTTATTTATGAACTCAACAACGGCAATATCTACTTATCCAAGGACGGCTAACATGTTTTGGAATCGCCATACCGATACGTAACGAAAATTTATGTAGATTTAAAAATACAAAATATCAACAGATGATGAGCAGGAAGCCCTAGACCTGCTACGTGTCAGTCACCAATTGGTAAATTTTGACCTATGTAATAATAAAAATTAAAAAAGAAAATCATTTTTCTTCTTCTTCCTGAAGTAGTAAACTTAGAAAAAATGAAGGAAAAATGGAAGAAAAATGAAAAAGGGTTACTCGACGCTGCTGAATTCGTAAAGCTTGCCGCGAGACGAGAAGACGATGAGGGCAATTTCGGCATCGCAGAGGATGGAGAGCTCACTAGCTTTCTTGATGAGGCCATTCCGACGCTTAGAGAAAGTTACTTGCCTACTTATGTTGTTCTCTATCCTTCTCAATTGAACTTTTCCTCTTCCCATTTTACCCTTTTTTCTCTCTTCAAAGTCTTCTTTTAATTTGGAGGAAAAAAAATGGAGAGAGAATAATGCTCTTTAAGTTTTTTGGGGGTAGGTTGTGTGGAGCTAAACACTTGTGCTTGCATTTTTTAGCCTATATAGCAATTTCAGAGGGAAAAGAGCATTTTTCCCAATTTTAGCAATATCCTTTTAATTTATTTTCTTATGTAAATTTGTGTTTTTTGGGGTGCCATACTTTTGCTAATCTAATACTAGTACTGGTAGTTAGATACTAATAAATCGTAATATTAACGCGTGATAAAAAGGTATATCCAACTGTTCCGTGTCAGAGGTAATAAACTCATTACGTGTTAAGCAGACATTACGTAACACTTTTATTACTAGTAATATTCCACTACTTTACAAACAGGAAAACATGGAGTTTTATGTGTTTGCACTAGCTAATCGACATTGTACGTACAAATCAAGCAATCAACAAGAAATTAATTCTCTCTTGTAGGGGTTTTGTAGTAATTAATTTTGCACCTCCGAATGTTTTGCAATACTACTACTAGTATTGTATGTGGTGATTTAGTAAGCTCCAATGTATGCAGTTTGTTTTTCTTAACTGATTGGGCATGAATAATTCGAATTGGTCAATTATACTATCTTCATGGATTGAAAAATTGCTAGTAATTACGTTGCACATAATTTTTTTTTTCCTAGTGCGGGGGCAACAATATAATAGGTCAAAACATACCACTATACGCTAAAAACTTATCACAATATTGCCATGTCACTACCTGAACAATTAGTGACACATTTTAACCTAGCTGCGCTATAGATAGCTAGGTAGTAACAGATAATAGACCGTTAATTACGACCATAGTTGTTTACTAATTACTCGTGGATTATATCTTTCTAAGCTAGGGAAATGTACGTTAGTGACATTGCATTTCCATTATCCCGGCGTTTAAGTTATATTGTACTAGTAGGTAATCCGTGAAAATTACAACAATCATAAAACTTGTAGAAGATAATCACAAAAATAAGGTAGAGAAGTTAGCCGTTGTCGGGCCTAGATTAGTAGAATTACAAAACATTAATGTCTTGTGTGAAGATAAGCTTTTTTGACTGGACTACTTAATTAAGAAGAAATTCCCGACCCCGAAAAAAGCACGCACATTTTAACCTCTGCAAATTGCAATAATAATATCATGTATCTCCAGTTCCTTAGCTTTCTCTTACTGGCATATTATGATTGTATACGCTATTAAGAATAAAAATTTGTTCTAATCAATCAATTTGGCAATTTTAACTTTGAAGTACGTTATGATTGTTATATGATTAAATTAAGCTGGGCAATTTTTCCTACAAGTCCACGCAAATTTATATGCATCACGTTTTTTCTCTGACAAATTACATATACATGCATTTATCATGGAATTCTATTCTTCCTAATTAAAGTCAGTATACTAATAATATCATCACGTAATTATATTCTTAGCTTGCTACTTCAACTTTCTTATGATGATGATGATCAGTTTGTACGTACGTAGGTTTAGTCGGGCTTTGAGTCAGGTAGGACTGCACGTCTGCACAGTACAATAATATTATTGCACTAATTCACTAGCTGACTTATTATTCACGTCTTAACTCAACCAAACGCGGCAACACTCATGATAAGTATCATTATTAACCCATATAATGAGCATGAATTTTCAGTTACAAAATATGAATGATGGACTGATATATAGTATAGGCCTCTTGATCAGTCATAGTTTGAGGGGTTTTACCAATAATTCAGGTCACATGGATAAGCATAGTTATAGTAAAGAAGAGAAATAATTAGGTTGCAGAAGCTCCATAAAAGGAAACTACAGTAAGCATATATACAGTGTGAACTTACACAACCAAAAGAAGTGTCAACAAGGACCCTTTAGCTTATACTAGGATAGTACATTTTTTTTGTGCATGACATGAAATCATGATGAATACAGGGACATTATCTTGTGTACTATCCCTAGCCAAACGTGTAACTCCTTCCTTCCAAACAAGCTAAGGACATGTTAATGGTCAGATCACTACCCCATAAATTTTGTGCAATTATTCAATAGCAAACACTGTCTTGTAGGAGTCACGTGTAGTCGTTTATTCAGGGTAGTATAGATTTTCACACTCTCATAATTAATCGATTTTTGTACACCAATTTATAAAATCGAGTCGGGTAGTATTTTGGTTTTCCCACAATAAGTGGAATTGTACGTGGAAGTATAAGAAACTAAGAATGAATGAAATTGACTACAAGTATCATTTTCACGAGCCTAAGTTGTCAACAAATTTTTTGGGGTACTTAGCTGTAAGTTTCATATTGCAATCATTGCATGAAATTAAGGAGGATCCGATTTGATGCAGTGACACCAATTCAAGAAGGCTGTCAATTTTTGTGCACAGTTCGCAATTGAATTATTGTTCAACTCTACTCGTATGTAAGTGCACGTCGTATAATGCTGATCAAGCTAAGACTCAAACTAAGTCCTATATAAAACGTCATTTTTCGATTGTGTATTTGTGTGTGCAGTGTTCTAATAATGTTATATGTTAACGTTTATTGTATGTCTTAATATCGACTCCTATAAGAAATTTTCCTGAGAAAATTAAACAACATATGCCTGTATGATATCATATTTGCTTAACTTAATTATGGTAAGTCTCATTTGTTATAGTTTATACTTTATAGTACTCCATACTTTAATAAACTTGATCAACAAGAAGCTCAAAGAAGAAAAATCATCCTAGCTACTATATCTTGCTACTATAGTTATTTTGAGCTTCAAGGATCGGATATGAACTAAGATTATTACCACATTTATTATAGAGTTGATAATCAAACAGTCTATATAGGTGATATCGCATACACATTTTATATATTAAACAGACTAACTTGTGAGATTGAGTCGATAATACGATGTCAAACCTACAATACATGAATAATTAAACTCACTGTTTTACCGAGATATGCCATGAATTGTTGAGTTTCCTATCCAATCACTCGCCATTTTACCATTTATCTTATACGTGTTCCGCTGTTAAGGACTAGCAAACCTCCAATTTTACCCCATATGAAACAATGATGACATAGGATATAGGATGAGGCCCACATGTACACTCCATCTGAAATGGACAATCCATCTAATTCAATAAACAGTGATAACAATGGTTAAAACATTGTCAAGAATAGAAAGTCTTGATATCCCAGAGAGAGATACTTTAAAAGCAAAGTTGCCAAAAAAAGAAAGTCGACCCAAATAGGCCTTCACCATCAAACCTCAACCACTGAAACCTTTATTCAGAATTTGATTCTTCATACACCACTATTTATGGGCCAGGCAATTCCACAGTTTCTCTCGGAATTTCTTGGACTTTTCCTTCTCTCCTCTCTACATACTCATCATCATCATTTCCTATGGAGTACTCCACTTTCTTTCTTAGAGATTAATTTTGCAAAATTAGAGTTTTATTTACTCCTACATGTTAATATGACACTAAGAATATTTAGAGACTTAAGTAGAGCTACGAGTATATTATTTCCTATATATTGAGTATCATGTGATAATAAAGTGGTGATATGACCATGACTAATTGATGCAACTAATACTAATCCTAAACTTCTCTTAATAGTTCTTTTATAGTTTTATCTCAACTATGATAACGTGTAATTTTTGACAACATTAATGTAAACTGACCATTTTGGTGTAGGGAAAAATCACCTATGTCCACGAATAAAAGGAATCGTGGCTCGGGAAAATAATGTAGATTCGGTCTCGTTCTAACTAGGGCAAATGTCACGTCAACTACAAACCACGAATGATACGCCTTGTGAGCACCCACCCATGTCCGATCCATGCATCCATTCTTCGAGCTATTAGATCACAAAATACATCGTCAAAAAATCTAATAAACCTAATATATTACAACAACAATCATGAAATATAGATATATTTATCGAATTGTAATTATTAACTCTGATCCGTCCCGATTTGCTAGTAGCCTTAGGAGAAAAGTCTCTAGTTCTAGTGTTCTACCAAAATGCAAAAAGAGTGGAAAATCTCAAATTATGGGATTTAGGCCTAATTAAGATTTAAGAGGCATGTGAGTTGGAGGCAGCACTTTGAATAATTGTCTGATTGTCCCATTTGAACAGTGTGTGTGACCTGCTGACATCGACGTCTTGCCTGCATTTGTGATCTATTAATACTAATACTTAGTCTCATATCATGGACCAACCCTTTCTTTTTGATAATACCCTAATTTGGCTTAGCTTAATCATATAAATGTAAATTGTAAATTGTTGGTCCATCGACTCTTAAGTGTCTAACTCCCCCAGCTAGCTTTTACTGCATAAATCATGGACTCATGGTCACTCACAATCAGCATTTCAATTGTAACACTCAATATACACCAATAGTCTCACGTCGACAGATTCAGAGAAAACATACACACACACAAGTTCTGAATATACACATACGACATACTAAAATCGTACGTAGTACTAATTGGACATTTGACACTTCTACTAGGTATGATTGTATGAACTATAAAAAAATTGATTTTTTGGTTACTAGATTAACAAACGATATTTTAAAACCGTCTCATAAAAGACTCTTCCGAAATTTTAAATCGGGTCGATACTCGATACAATGGGCTCAACCTTATCACAGGGAATGACATGCAAAACCGGCCCATATCTCAATTTGGGCCCAAGATCTAGAAATTTCCTATATTACTTCTGACATGTTGTTGAACACCTGGTGGAATTTACTAGTGTGTGTGTTCGAGAGCGTGACGGAGAAGATACAAAAATGGCGGGAATTGTAGCAGCTCAGAGGACAGCGGAGAGATACCCACCGCCGCCGTCACTAACACCAGCATTTCATCCGTCTACGGCGGTCTCTTACCGTTCCGTCTTCGTTGACCGTGAAAAGGTCCGCCTTCTTTTTTTACTCTCCCTATTTTTGTTACCTTAGGGTTATGAGCTGCGCTTTTATCTATGTTTTAATGCTTCAATGGTTGATATTTACTATAAAGTTATGAACTTTGGTTAATTTTTTACCTTATAAGTTGATTTAACTAGTTGTAACAGTAATTTTGTAAGTACCCTGATATGAAATTGTGCCGTAATCATGATTTTTTGTGTGGGAAAGAATCATTTTTGATGAGGGGAAGATTTTTATGATATAAAGTTTGAGTCTTTAGAAATGTTCTGGGGTTAATTTTGGTTTTGTTGTGTTGCTATTGAATGTTTTACCTTTTTACCTTGAAAAGTAATAACTTTTCCTGTGTTGTGGGTGTTTTTTATGTGGAAGCTGATGGAGATTTTGTTCAAGTAAGCTTGAGGTAGGATTAATTTGGGTTTTCGGTGAAAAAATCGGGTTGACGGCCGATTCGATTGTACCGGTAGCTTCTTTAACTTGGTAATTGTAGTTCAGGGCCTTAATATCATAGGGTAATTTAGTTATGACCGAGCCAGAGTTAAAAACATGTTCTTTGTTTGTCAGTCGTTGTTGATGAAACTGAGGGTTCTACTAGTGAAATACAGTTGAGTAGCATTCGTGTTTCAATTCTCGATTAGTCGTGCATCGGTTTTAAGTTTCTTTAATAGAATGGGATGGCTTGTAATGCTGCCTGGAAATTTGTTCAGTGTGATTGTAGTTGTGGGATTGTTTCTGCTATGATGTCAATAACATGTTTGTCGCCCTGGTTTCAGACTTGTCCTACGCTGCTGCGCGTTTTTCCTAAGGTACTCCACTTTGCTCTTAACCATGTGGCTATGTATGTCTGTTACTGCTTTAGGTACTGTATGCTGGCTTTTATGAGGTTCATATGTGGGCTTTGTGTTAGATAGTCTGGTGTCTTCTTGTGCAATTTTATGTGATGACATTGCCATCTGTAAATGTTGAGTGGTGATGTCAATTGCCTGAATGTTCATTATAATTATAAGCTTGTACCATTGTAGATTGAAAGTCATCATAGCAAGGAGGACTTTGCTGTAAGAGGAGAAGAGCCACAAGGTGAGTTCCACATCTACACATGGAAGGATGCTACACTCCGCGAGGTTTCAGATCTGGTATATTTCACACTGCTTAGCGTCTCCCATTTCCGAATTCTTTTTGATTGTTTAATATTGTTAGTTTTTAAGGGGGTGCTATTTCAAATTAGAATTACATAAGGAACAGGATCCAAATCTCTGCCGATCTGACTTTTCTGGGTGCATATACAAGTCTCAACTGAATTTATGTTGATTGGAATGCATTTCTTAACTTCTCAGGATGTTTAAAGTTTTGATGTCTTCATATTTTATACTTGTGAAATTTCCACTTTGGCAATATATTCTGTTCAAATTTTTTGAGGCCTTAAATTTCTTATTTGAAGAGAAGGCTACATTGTGAAAGTCTTCGTTAAGTTTGATTTCCTAGGCAGGTCTTTAAATTCTTTGCCTCTTTGCTGTTATCTGTCTGAATTTACATGTGAGCCCTATGTCTTATGGCTGTAGTTCTGCACTGCTGAAGTTGTTTTTGTTGAGCTATCACATCAGATCCATGTGTTTGATATCCAATAACAGCATGCTTTCTGCATTCTCCTGGGACTCAGCCATGACATTGCTCATGGTTGTTCCTTCTTTCGTTCTCAACGTGCTCTCTTTAACCTCTATTGAGAAGCTCGTAAGGTGAAAGTTATAAATTTAATACTATCAAGTATCAGCTCTCCGAGTGGTTAAATTCAGTAACTTTGTCTTTCTTAAATCCCTAACCGATGGTTCACCACTTCACCTGCCCCTACCCTAGCTGCTTTGGTCTTCACTGATCACCTCATGAGGTATTTAAATGAAAAATAACACAGGGGATCTCACTTTGTCTTCCACTGTGTTGAGGAAAAGATAGCATTTGAAGTTGGAGACCTGAGAATACGATGATTTGGTCATGTGTATGTTCTATACCAACATCATGAGGCACATTGCATATATCAAAGGGAGTTGGCACTTGTAGACGTGTATCAGCTTGTTACATTAAAAACACATAATGTTGTAGACTGATCACTATTGCAGTATTGCTATAGTATTATAGAAGCTCCTTTTATTTTGGTGTTTAGGATTCAGCTGGCCTGACTGGACTTTTCTGTTCGTAAGGAGGATATAGAGCATCCATTGTCAGTATTTAAGATACTTTGTCCGATTAAAACTTAGTAGGACTTAGCTGTTAGCCTCCATTGTACACTCCTTATCTTTTAGCAGACATAGTTCATTATCTAGTCATCAGCAAGAATACAGAAGCAAATGAATGTATGAGTTAAGACGATATCTGACTTGTGGGTTCTGTGATCAACTGCTTGTTTCATATTTCCTCAAACAAGCCTTGCTCATAGTCAAATATAATGTGATTGCTTTGATGCACAATGTTAGTCTTCCGTCAATAGTTATAAATTGACTCCATCTTTCGCTTCACCTATGTCACAGGTTAAGGAGGTAACCCCAGAAGCGAATAGAAGAGAGGCATGGTTGTCTTTTGCTCTTGTGTACCCTGACAGACATGGCTGTTTCACAATCAGACGGGTAGCTTCCTAAACCTCCCTTCTTATTTTCTGATTGATATGCGTGTCATCTGTGTAGACGTGTGGTAGACACTTCGTTTTGCTGTCTCCTACCTTGTAGGGTACAATCCATGAAGAAATTGGTTTTTAGCAATGTATCTATAACCTGAAATAAAACAAAATCGAAAAGAAATTTGATCTGATATGTTCAGGAAGACGCTTATCTATAACCTTTTCTGCGTGAAATTCAGTAATTTCAGCATTTAGATTTTATATGAACTGTGTCTTGCTTGGAATACATCTGGGACCTTGAGTGTAGCTCTAATGGTACTTTATATTGTGTGCATTATATGAAGGTGGGTAAAACATTTTCATACGGTACCAGAAAGGTAGATGATGACAAGACATTGGCTCAGCTCGGGTTTCAGGTACTTTTGAAAGTTGAACCTTCACTCGACTTCAGATTACCAAAACAGACTTGACAGTTGACATATATGCTGTAAATCGACTGGATACATTGGCCAAGGTTCGCTTACTTTATTCGTGTTTGCAGAAGGGGGACTACTTGGATGTGGCGATCTTCTAAGCTGGTTCCTGGCTTCCTGCTACATTACTGAAGGTCTGAAGTTGGTAACTGAACATATTCAACAAACATCTTTTGCACTTGTACTGAACCCTATAGTAGTATTCTCGGTGCTCGTCTCACCATCCAAAGCGTCTACTGGTCTGTTACCAGGCGTGCTACTGTGCTGTATATCGTTGCAGTCTCGTGTAAATCATGCTGTAGATTCTGCTTAAACATCCTACTCCGTACATATTATCAATGGGGTATTGCAATGTGCATCTGAAGTATTGACAACATGTGTGAGCCATAAGTTTCTGAATATCAGATTATGTGTGGCAAAATATTGTCTCGCTTCTAAATTCAAATATCGTTGTTATATGTACCCTTCACGCTCAACAAGGTAGATCACGTCGTTCTAATTTGGGATATTATCCCGGGTACCCCTGAGGTTTCCGACTTTATCTGTGGTACTCCTGAGGTTTCCGAAATTCCCATGGTACCCCCGAGATTTGCGTTTTGCCAAAATATGTAACGGAATCTTAACGGCGTTAGTTAATAATAACATTTCGCAATTAAATAACACAATAACTATATACGTTAATAACAAAATAAAAAGAAAATCTAAAAACTCAAACCTAAACACTC
>JBBYHQ010341041.1:0-12942 GCA_038382645.1 Spergularia azorica
GGTTTGCAGAAAAGTTCAGACACTCTTGACAGATCTTCACGGCAAACCAAACGGAGACACCATTTTGGGGGGAAAAAAGTTGGGAGACACCAATTTCATTTTTTCTGGAAAATTCACTCACCAATTTGACAAATAACTCTGATTGAAGAATATACTCCGTACTTTTTTACTCCTACAAAAGAAAGATAAAAAATGCAAAAATATACCAAAAATTCGTGGGGCTGCCCTAAACTCTCGCCCACTAATTGACCACCACGTACACCCAAATTAGAACATTTAAGAAACCACTCGATGAATTTCAACTAGTAAGAAAGTGACTTTACTAAATTCATTAAAAAACAATAAAGTAAATAAAATCAACGGAAGTTTCTCGAAAACAGTAACGTAACTTCTCCTCCTTTCCTTCTATTCTAAACTTCTTCATTTTCTCTCTCCTCTCTCTGTTTCTTTCTCTCTCATACACACATGCACTACATCCTCACCCGCATTCTTCCTCTTCACGCTTCATCTCACAAATTAATTATTTTATTAGAATAAAGGTATAGAATTGAGGTGTTTTACGGTGGAGATGGGGCCGCTGCCGGGAGAGGAGAAACTACCGGATAAGCCTGTCTCCGGTGGCAGCGTCGGTGGTGGTGGTGGAGGAGATGCGACGCAGCGGTCAATTCCGACGCCATTTCTGTCGAAGACGTACCAGCTTGTCGAAGATTCCGCCATTGATGGCGTCATCTCCTGGAATGATGACGGATCCGCTTTCGTCGTTTGGAATCCGACGGTTTTCGCTCGCGATTTGCTACCTCGTTACTTCAAACATAACAACTTCTCTTCTTTTGTTCGACAACTCAACACCTACGTACGTAACTAAGCTTCTCAATTACGCTTCTTTTAATTGTAATTTAATTAAATTAATTGATTGATTAATTGCGTCGTATTGACGATTTCTCGTTTGAAAAATTAGGGATTTCGGAAATTAGTGCCGGATAGATGGGAGTTTTCAAACGAATCGTTTCGCCGCGGTGAGAAACACCTCCTCTGCGACATACAACGCCGGAAAACGATATCGACGACACCTCCTCCGCCGCAATCAACGCCGGCGGCGGCGGTGACAGTAGCGGCGGTGCAAAGGCAGTTATCGCCGACGGAATGGAGTGATGAACACGTGATATCGAACTCGAATTCTCCGCCATTAGCGATACCGAGTGCGATCATGCACCACCACCACAACCACCGCTACTACCACCTTGGAAGTAGCTATAATAGCAGTGGAAGTAGTATTAACAATCATACAAATATAATTAGTAGTGGCGGAGATTTGATGGATGAAAATGAGAGGTTGAAGAGAGAGAATTTGGAGCTTAACAGAGAAGTTTCCAATATGAAGACGTTATGTAATAATATTTTTACTCTAATGTCGAATTTCGCCGGCGGCGGTGGCGTTTGCGGCGGCACCACCGCGGTGAGGCAGGCGCTTGATTTGCTGCCGCGCGATCCTGGTGGCGGCGGCGGTGGTGGTGAGGGGAAGTGTGATAGTTTAAGTCCGAGGATTTTTGGTGTTTCGATTGGTGTGAAGCGTGCAAGAGAAGCTGGTGGTGAGGAATTAGGTGACGGTGTGGCGCAGGTGCAAGATAGTCATATGGAGACTGATCTTGATGTTAAATCTGAGCCGTCGGATGTTGATGTTGCTGGTAATGCTGATGCTGATGATGATGATAATGAGGATACGCCGTGGCTCCGGCCGTGTCACCGACAAAATCAGCGGGTGTGTAATGTATGACTAATTAATTGTTACAAAGTTAAACTTGTAGTATAAGATTGTCTTTGTATGTGATCAGGGAACATTCCGCTAACATGCTTGTTGTACTTGTGTATATCGATCCGTGCTAGAGTCTAGTCTAGCAATAAATTAACTATCGTCAATCGTCATAACGAAGTAGCCCACTAGCATGTGTACGTGTTCGTTCCATGTGTTAACGTTTGGTTCGAATGACGTCTTAAAAAGAGGTAATATAAATCCTACATAATAACATGATTTTATTCCATAGGACAATATAGTTCGAAAATGGATTGCTTAATCTAGAAGATTATTGCTCCGTAAATCGGATTTGTTTGTTTGATCTAAGGACTATAGAAGGTTCTTAATCAACTTCTTATGTAGGTTAGCAAAGGTGCCCTTATGTCATTATGTGTATGTGAAGTTTACAGTTTGTGTGGCCTTGTTAAAGTCCAACGGGCCATGCCATATGTGACAATGATGATGATGATGCTATGTTGCTATTTTATTAACCTTGAAAAAGTTGGAAAAACTAGTACAAGCTGAAAGAAACTTTAGATGATGAAAGAAACTTTGTTTAGAAAAAATCTTGGAACAAATGGCTAAGAATTGTTTATCCTGTTGTATGTTTGGTGGGTGTGTATTGCAAAGTGGTATCCCTGGTTTTTGTTGTTGGATTTGGGACATGTAGGATGTGTGAATAGTATTGATTAGATAGTATTGTTATGTGAAAGGCTTCTAATGTCACATATTGGACTATTGGAGTATATGTTTTCGGAACACCCAACATAATTTACATGATCGATATGTGGTCGAGGACCACATGATAGCAATAGAACATATGTGTGAATTTAGAAATAGCCGTTGGGCTTTCAATTGTGATGGTGTCACAATCGATAAACTAGCATTGTGGACGCTATTACGATTAGTTTCGTGCTTCATTGTGCGTTAGTTACTCAACAAACATGACTTGAAAGCTCGCTTCATATTCTTGTCTACAACCAATTTTATTTTTTTGAGAGGTACAACCAATTTTATTGTTACAATTTCAGCTATAGTCGAGGTTTTCAATGGAATTTTTGAGAGGCCAATGCTATTATTACTCCGTACTACAGGAGTAAAGGGTGCAAGCAATGTTTTAAAAATCGGGCCGGACATCAAACCAGTAGCCTCGGGAGTTCGATGGGTCAAGGGGTTTGACCGGTTCAACCGGATCACAAAACCGGATGACATCATAATTATAAAAATATAAAATAATTAAAATATTGCCAAAAATGTTTTATATACATTAAAAGGGTTCACAACCGTCAAACCGGGTTGAACTGACATGCTCGTTCCTTCCGGTTTTCACCCGGTTCTTGTAATATAACCGGGATTTTTGTCCGGTCAACCCGTTTTAACCTCCCCCGGTTTTTTGAGCCAGTCGGACCGGACCACTGACTGTTCGCGGCTGAACCGGTTCAACCGGTCGGTCCTGTCCGGTTTTTAAAACACTGGGTGCAAGAGTGCAAGACTATACTTATTATAGTACGAGTTAAAAAAATCGGCACAAAACTTATTGAATAGTTATCATGAACAAAATGCCTAATTGACAATCCACAACAAAAAAAAAACGTGACATGCCCTAATTAATAACAAAACATGTACAATTCATAACCCTAATTTTGAACAAATTAGCAAATCAAACAATTAAAAATTAAACTCATACTGTCTTTACATAACACACGACACAAATCACCCAATAAATCCTTCTTTAACCCTAACAGAAAGATTAATTATACCATTAGGACGCCTTTGATGATCCCTCAATCTATAACTCAAAAGATGCAAACAATGTGCCGGTGTATAATCTTCAACAATCTCTTTAGTAGGAATTATGGCCTTCCCAACAAATTTCTTGTCACTAAAAACTTCCACAATAATTTCTTTCGCGTTTCCGGGGAATTTGAGATCGATTTTATCGTCCCACAAAGGGTAACTTCCTCCATACTTGTCAGCCCTTGTTGACGCAACTTCTGCATGGGCGTTCGTACGTACGTGCACGGTTGTGTTCTTTTTGATCGGGCGGCCGTTAAGGCGTAAATCCTCAGCCGAGATCACGATAATCTCCAGCATGCGTTGTTGGTAATACTGAGACTCCATGTAAAAAAATTTTTTATTGATGTTGCAAATTGTTGATTGTTACTGTGTATGTTTTTATTACTAGAAATTTGGGTTTTTATAAGAGGACTTTGAGTAAGTTCGTGGAAGGGTGGAGGAAAGCAGGAGGTAATTGCGAGACGGAGTTAAATGGGCAAATCTTAAGAATCGGAGGGAGAATTAGAGTAATTATAGGAATCGAGCACTTACGAAATTAAAATTTTACTCGAGTTGATCTTTAAATGGAAAATTTTTGATATATTGAAGACCTAACATTGCTAATTTCTTTTTTCCAACGTGCTGAGGAAATTACGTGGGACATTCGGAAGTTCAGTCCATTTATGGAAATTTGGGCTGACGAACAAAACGGTCAATAATTTTAGGCAGGCCATAATGGTCTAATGGTTTGGGTTAGCCGTTGTGGGTCAGTTTGGTAAAATTAAAATGTCTGTTGTGGGCTAGCTGTTTTTTATGTGCCGGCACGGCCCGTGGCAAGACGGGCTCCCCTCATTTGTGGCTGTTAAACCAAAGTTAGCCATGCCTCGGGGCGCCGAGAAGAGCCGTGGGTTTGCACGTTAAGCACCCTGCTAATGCACGAGATTTGGTAGCAAGCGGGCCGGGAAGCAAAGCCCCACGCGCCGTGCCTCGGTGAGGTTTTGATCTTTTGGCACAACCCGCCGGCACGAAGAGCGTGCTCTCACCCTGCCAAAACGCAAGTCTATCCTGTTGTATCGGCATGGCATGGCATGACATGAAATGTCGCGAGCGCTCATTTTGTGTTCCATGAATTATGCCACCGTGGTGAGAATGGTGGTCCTCACAATAGAGTCCACTTTATAGGCATAGGGAAGTTCCATACTAAAACCAATTGACAATAAAAGAAGTTACTCAATAAGGGGTGGAGATATGAGGATTTGAACTCGCACAACATCCGACAGATTGACTTCTAACTGAATGGCCAATTTTAATCCCCATTAGCTTCTTAGTTTATATGACGGGTAGTCCTTTTCTCTTTTTCTAATGTGAGATATTCACTTGTGGAATCTTTTAAACAATACTTTAAAATCTCATTGCCTCGAACTTAAAACATTTTGAATCTCTAAAAGTCGAATTCTCCCCATCAAAAAAAAAAAAAGTCGAATTCTCAATCGACGTATAAGACAAAGACGCCCATACCACTTATTTTGACTAAAGAAGGCTTAATGAAGAAGACTTGTCAAATGTCAAAACACGAAACGAAGAAGATTGGTATGCCTGAACTCTGAAATTAAGGTGATCATTTTTAGATTTTAGATGATTGATTATGGAATATTTTTTGGGAAGAAATGACAGTCCAGGGAATTTTTGTCCATGGAGAACTAAGTACGTGTCTAATTTTGATCAGTTTGTTTCATGTCATTTCAGGGAGACCACCAGATAAGTCGATGCACCCTTACTAAAAGTTCTATTAAATTTTAATATTTTTTTTTTTGTTTGTTTGTTTTTAACTTTTCAGGCAAGTAATAAGTAACGTACGTTAAGAAGCTGGCATTCCCATGAATCTGAAAACTTAAGGTTCTTTTATTTTGTGTTTGTACGTCCTAGGACTGTTGTCTTCTTCTTTTACCTGATTTCGTAGCTCTGTCTTCCTGCCTTCTTGTACTTTTACCCATCACTAGTGAGCTAATAAGGTGATCCCGCATTCAAGTGATCTGATCTGGTTTGTCCAAAAGATCGAAACTCAATCCAGTAGAATACGAAATTGTGGTTACTAAAATTAAACCAATAATTTGACAGGATTATGAATTACTCCGTATTTAAATTAGTAAATTATCATGTCAAGCCTGGTTTTAAAAAATAATTTCAACCAAAAGTCTAGACTGATGAATTTGACCCGTATAGTTACATTGTATTTTAACACCCAGACTTCCCTAGTGATCCATAGAATGAAAAATAACTCGATTAGATATGCAACGTATTGCCCCATTTGCACATACAAGAGGTATTTTATTTTCACTTGAATAATTATGTGTTTATATTACTTTTCAAAATCAACTTGTGTCAAAGTCGTATTGATTCTAACGGGTTGATATAGCAATCATTTATTCCTATAATAACATTTCAACTTAAAGAAAGATTATTCCTTGTAATTTAATACAACTATGCAATAAGTGATTGGCAATTCCACTTGTTCCCTAGTAATTTGTAAGCATTGATATCGGCCGTGTAACAAAATTCGTGGCATATACTATAAATTTGCAATTTTACAAGTTGTTAATTAGATTATTCTGAAGTGCGTTGCTGCTGGTCGATTGGGCTGCGAACTTGGACATTTACCTTCACTTCCTTGTCTCATCTTTCCCTTTTATGACCTTACTTTTCTAAGATCAACATTTAAATACTCAACTTCTAAATTTTGCCTACTCATAGCTCACATGAAACTGCAAAAGATATATAGCTGCCAAATTTTTCGCACTTAAAAAAGGAAAAACTCCGACGCGACACAAAAGGGTCGCACTAACAAATGAATGCCTTACAATTGTCAAGCACTCAAGCACTGATGCAAATTGTGCGTTGCAGATTGAAGCTTGTGCTTCTCATTGTGGCATATAAGAGAGACGACCAAACAGCTAATCATTTCTCAATGTGGAAAAGCTTGTCCGGTGGCTTACCAATTACTCTAGAACAAAGATTCAAAGTTCACAAGAAAAATTCCTCACTTCATCTCATGTTTTGACGCGTGTCGATACACCAGAGCTCAGCTCTTTATAAACCCGTCTCTTTTCCCAGGAGTATTTTCCATTTGAAGGTGCCATTATTTAGAACTTTTCCATAAGTAAGATATCCCATGCATACGTGCTATGATTATATTGAAGAATCTACTCTTTGACTTAATTAATATGTATACCATCAACATTCATGTATATGATAAGTTCTAGACATACATGATAATGCGTCCGATTTTTAGGAATTAAATGTACTCAATTATATATAAATTTTGGATATGTATTAGGCAAATTTTACGTGAAGAGCTAGTCGGCATGGAACTCGGAGAAATAAGCACGAAATATATTGGCAATCCTTTTGTCAAACAAATTCGATTGTGCTGTGTAACGGATTCACAATCTTAGCATGACTTTGACAAACTTTAGCAATGCAAGATCAATGGTGATCTTGTTATTACATGGTGATCAATGGTGATCTTGTTATTATATGGTGATCAATGGTGACCTTAGACTACCTATAAAGGCGGGACATATATAGTTGTGATATCTCTTTTCAATTGCAAACCAAATAAATTGAAAAACAGTCAATATCGTAACAATTATAATATCAGTTAGTTTGACAAATTGTTTATTTTGATATATTGTGCTCAAATGCTCAATGAGGAAAGGTTTGATTCTCTGTAGTTTTGGCCTCCTATTCTTCAACATCATATTCTTTGAAAAAAAAGATGTAAAAGTAGAACAAATATGCCCTAAATTTCCATTTCAAGTAAAAGTCTCTCCCAATAAGATAAGTTGGTGTCCCTTTTGCTCCCTTTTAATTTGCATGAGTCATTACTATTAATAATAGTATTAGCAACGTACCCCATGATCGCTAGCTTGTTGATAAGATTTTTTTTGCATTAAAAACCATGTGTTTTTGTGTAGGACTAAGGAGGGGAGCACTTCAAAAGCTGAATTCCTATTCGTCCAAAGATATGCTATTTTATTGGACTCAAAGTTTTATTCTCCACTCTTACTAGCCAATACCCCTTTGACAAATAGATTCTTTTATGAATGACTCAATAACTTACGCGTCAAGCGTAATTATTAACTTCGCATCAAGTTTTTTGGATCTATTGTATCAACGTTATTAACATCTACATTACAACCATGTCGTTGGATGTAAATTAGTCTAATTGTTCCTTTAAGTCGACCTAATTTAATACTGGACAGATCATTGTAAATAATAATCTCTTCTTTTGATTTCAATTTTTCCTTCCCAATCTTTAACGCTACCATTGTATGTACTTTCAATGCGTACATCGCGAAACACCTATAATTAAACTCAACCACTGCGCTAGTTGATCTGCTACGTGCATGCTCGGAAAATATCACACATTTACAAAAATCCCATCGTCACTCTTTATATCATTAGGGAATCTAACTAATATCAAGCTCGATACATCTAATTAAGTTGGTGTAGCACATTAGTGACTAAATACAAAAACACTGGCATCTGATCTCCAGCTTCCACAAGCATTGTCCAGCTACTAGCTTCTATTGAAACTTTTTAAACATGATTATTTTGCGCTTAAACCATATGCTACGTCGAAATTATAACTTTGCATTATTTCAATATTAATCTTTCAAAGCTTTGTGAACCGAGTACTTCTCCATCAAGCCTTTATTTTGTCCTACATTATTTTTCTATATTTTGGGGATTGTCTATAAATAGGCCTTACTTGTAAGTTAATAACCATTGCACCAAACACAAAACACAAAGTTTAATTACACTAGATATCTAGAATTCCATTGCACTTAATTATTGTAACCTTCTATTGATTATCTCATCAATCATCATCATGATGGCAAGAGGAATAGAACCATTGATAGTTGGGAGAGTGGTAGGAGAGGTGGTTGACATTTTCAACCCAAGTGTGAAGATGGTTGTGACTTATAACTCAAGCAAACAAGTCTCTAATGGCCATGAGATTATGCCTAATGTCATTGTGTCGAAACCTCGTGTCGAAATTGGTGGTGAAGACTTGAGATCAGCTTATACTTTGGTAAGTTTTACTTCATTAGATCGACGTGCATGAATCTAAAACGTGTTACTAAATTTCGATATCACTCTCTTGCAGAGTTTGAAATGCATGAACAACTAACTATATTGCGCTTCCAAAGTAAATATAACTGTAGAAATGGATGAATTAACTTTGTTAATTTGTAACAAAATGTGGCAATGCTCATCTTTTTAGTGAACTCGTAATTTGGTCTAAACGTGCATGCATGATGGTTTTTTTTTTTTGGGTGCTTGACGCACTTGATTGTCCTAGCTCCTAAATAAGGCGTAAATGTTAGTATGGTGAGAATATATAAATTCAAACCTTAAAGGATGTGAATCATGTGATATCCAAATAATTGTGTATACTATATATGTTCATTTTTATCATATAATTGTGGGTTCTTAATTACCACCATATTACAGTACATACTTACTTCTTTCTGATCATCCCTCATCCCTTGACAATTTGTGTTGCTCTTTCAGATAATGGTAGATCCAGATGCTCCAAGCCCTAGTGACCCGTATCTAAGAGAGCATCTTCACTGGTTTGTAATTGACTTTATTATATATACTCACTCCGTTCTTTTCGATAGTAAACTTTTGACTTGATCGTATATATTAGAGGAGTTCAAGCTTAATGTTAATGATTAAAAAGAATTGAAAATAATATTTCTCTGATCTTCAGACTTCAAAAGTAGGAATTTATTCATTTATATCAAAAATCTCATCAGTTTACTCGTTTCTTTGTGTTTTACAGGATTGTTGCTGACATTCCTGGAACAACTGATATATCATTTGGTAAGTGTCTGGTTTTTGTATAATCCAACCTAAATAAATAAGAACAACAAAACAAATCTTCGAAGATTTATAATTATATATTATTGCTGCATAATACATTAACAAAAGCATTTGTTTTTTCAAGTTGTGTGTTGATTGGGAACATTCTTTGCATAATACAACAAATCCTATGCATGTCCTAGAAGACCATTATATCTTAAGTTTCATTATGATTGCAAGTCTAATCCGTTATAAAATTCAAGTTAATTAATTAGCTACCTGACGTCTACATATATTCATCGACTATTGTGTTCTATAACAAATTCAATATTTGAATATATATAGGTAAAGAGATTGTGATCTATGAGACACCGAAGCCAGTAGTGGGAATACATAGGTATGTATTCACATTATTCAGACAAACAAGAGGCAGACAAACAGTGAGGCCACCATCATCAAGAGACTGTTTCAACACTAGGAGGTTTGCTGCTGAGAATGGCCTCGGTCTCCCCGTTGCCGCGGTCTACTTCAATGCACAAAGAGAGACTGCTGCTAGAAGAACATGATGATCCCACATACACAACAATGAAATCGTCGAGTATAATAAACGGAAAGGAAAATGAAGTAGCGACATTCAATCCCCAATTCCATTTCTCGTGTCTATTAGGAAATCCAATCATTCGTGATGATTAAACAGCTCTATAAGAGAGTTACGTCAAAATTAAGTGGTTATTTTCCTTTGTACTATGTTGTGGTCATGCAGCTTTAGTCAATCCTAGTATTTCAGTTATGTTATTACTTGTAAATCCGTACGTCGGTAGTCCATCTTATATTAGTTGTCGTATTAAGTTGGTCAATATGTATGATGTATATTTGCCGTACATGTACGTACTAGCCTTTTGTCTAGGGATGGGGTAGGCAGAGGGTAAGTACACTGTTTAAGTTGTTTGTCTTTAGTAAGTGTAACTAGGTTTTTCTGTCGTATCAATGTGTTGTAGACTTGTAGTGGATGTGGTATTGTGGTCCTCTATCGTTATATATAAGATTTCTTTTTACTTTTTTTTTTCGTTTTAGTGAATTCATTACGTACTTTGAAATGATTGACGCAAAGACTAAAGAGAATGGAGAGTAATGTCGTCCTCTCTCTAATATCAAGTGAGTAAATGAGGTTTGTAAGTGCGACACCGCTTAACTGATGAGTAAGAACCACATCAAAAATGAAAACGTAAAGAATTAAAAAAGATGGAGGAAACTCCTCTAAGAATTATAATTATCCAATGATATGATGTGATGATAAGCTATGATTGAAACTTATGTACTGAGCATTTGAGCAATCAGATGCCAGTTTTTCTCTCTTTGCCAAGACGTGGCATTACAATTTCTCTCTTTACTTCAGTTTTTATAGCACACTGGTTCTGCTTGATGGGGAGCTTTGATGGAAGAAACGTCAAGTACACTACTCTCCTACAATCTAGCAACGAATAGGAAACAAGGTCATTTTCGAGTTTAATACCGGTAGTGTTAATAGTGCCATGGGCCTATGGTGGTAGCAAACTGCTACATTCAAGTATTCAACATGTCTTGGTGACGTACAATTCAGAAAACTACGATACATGCAAGTTGGTGACGTTATCTCATTGTCTATCTTCACATCCTAGAATAATACGGAGAAATACTCAAGATTTAGGAGTCACGAACTCGTGACATTTCAACCCAAGATAGCAGAAACGAGGCTTATAATATGTTCCTTCTCACAATCCTATTCTTCAATATTTCAACAATGAATGGGTGAGCTTGTATACAAGTGGAAATACACGGGAGACAAAATAATTAGAAGAAAAAAAACCCTAATTTTGGACATCAAAATTTACAGACCCCAGTTCCAAATTACATCTACAGAAACTAATTTCATCATCTCGACCAAAGTGGAATGCTGTTTCTTCGAATTTTCGTGTTTTTTCTTTTCTTTTGGTTTTGTTTCCTCTTCTGCAAACCGCTACGTTTCACTACATGTTCTTCCTTTCGCCAAAAGGGTTGCCCGCAAGGATTTCGTTGCACATCAGCAGGCAGCTGACTGATTCAAAGAGGAAGTGCATACAAGTATATACTGTAAGACCTAATATTTTCTATGCATTTATCTCAGAGTTGCACTGGTGCTCTCTGCTGTCGCTTCTCCTTCCCCAGAACATACTGGAACAGCTACTTCTCTTGAGCCTTGGACCGTCCATTTTGTCAGAGTCTATTGTTTCTTGTGAACGAGGGGATTCATCTCCTCTCTCTGACTCTCGGGGTTCAAATGACGGGCAAGGGCCATCGGTGCAATGGCACAACGGAATGGCAACTGAGGGGAATGGACTGCAAGAGACTGGGCAGAACATATCTGAAGAAACAGAAGCAACCCGGTTCTTCCGAATATCTTGTGTAGAGGAAGTGATTGAGCGGTCAGAAGATTCTCGCGGATGAAGCATGCATGGGGTGCAAAAGCCAAGGGAAAGTGGGAGCTTCATTTCCTTCTCGGGAGAACCAGGCAGTTTGACAAAAGCAACAATGCCATGTCTGCAAAGAGGGCAGGGTATGGACCCAGGTGGTCCGACCATCTCCGAAGAAATGTTACTTGTGGAGCAAAGATATAACGCACATTTGACACACAGCTGATGCTTACAACCTGAATGAAAACAGAGCATATAAGTCGTTTATAATATCAGCAACATAAAAGCCAGAAACTGACGAACAATGGCTGTAGGTAGGAACAGCTAGAAGAGCTGGTATATGCGCGCTCATCTTAGACACACACCATCAGGAAATCAGTCCAACATATGATCACATTACTGAACATAGTAGTACTTCCCTTACTGGCTTATAGAATATCAATGACAGTGAACACAGACCTAAACACCTTAGACTGGAAATACACCCATCCTAATCTGAGTAACTAATACACTTGCTTATAATTTAAGAGAAAAGCTTGGCCTGGAAGTACAGAATAGACGCAACATACACCTTGTGTAAGTGATAAGTGAGTTCTGGAGTATTAATTCTACAGATGAATGTGGGTTTTACAAGCGATCAACCAGGAATAGCATGAACATGTACATCTGAGACTCTACCTCTAGTGGAGTTCCTAAAAGTTACCTAGTCCAAGCCCCTCAATGCATCATGCTAGCTATATGCCTAGGAAAGGATGAGCAGCAGGCCCTCCCATGCGCACTTAAAGGCTAGAAATAAGGCATTCTCACCTAGCCACATGGATGAGGAAGGCAACTTTTACTACAGTCACCCCCAATTCCTTCTTCTCTGGATAACATAACTATCAATTTATCTGGACTCTGCTGCTACCTTTAAAAGTGGAAATTTTCGTCCGAAAATTAACTCTTGAGGGACAGATTATTTTCCATTGCCTTGACTCCTTGAGGCAATAACATCTTTCAACATCTTTAACCCCAGTGCCTTAAAGGCTCCCGCCATAAGGCGGGGTAAGGGGGGGTCGGATGCACGCAAGCCTT
>JBBYHQ010341055.1:0-12937 GCA_038382645.1 Spergularia azorica
CACGTCATCACTTAACGGAACTCTGTTAACACCGTTAGATCCAGGGACACCACGTGCCGCGTTGTGTAAAACTGAGGGACATCATAGAGTAGTAGTTTCAAACTCAGGGACACCACATGCATTTGTCGTACTTGGAAATCAGAGTATATCCCATCATATTCCCATGCATCAAGATGGCATATAGGCAGCGTAGACTTGGTATAAACAAGCAAAGTAAACAACCATAAAATAGATGGTGCATCAAAGAGACTTCGAACACAGTATCCCATGAAATAATGAAAGTGATAGGACAATTGACAACAGTCTACCACGCACTAAAGTAAGAAAAAGATCTTCAATTCATCTCTGAAATAAATTGGTAAATGCAGCTTGGCTCCTCAAGCAAGTCTTTGGCTTAGAGCTTGAAATGGAAAGCTTTGAGATTCATGCAATCTTCTCTTTGACGGTTGACCAACAAGACGTCAAGAGACCCAAGATCACATGCCCGCATGCATGTATAGTAATATAGCATGCAACAGCTAGCTTGCCAGTCCCCAATGGGACTTGCTATATATATTGTCAGTTTGAGTCAAGACGCGCGAACAGTTCATTTACGAGATAGGCTCGCTTATACATTATCAAGCTCGAACTCAGACCCACTCGAGTTTCTTGTTTATAAAGTCGTAAACAGAGAGGACTATAGAAACATACGAACTATATGTACAAAAATAAATAAATTGACTGTGGAAGGGATATAAAGGGCCTGAAATTCACTTTGACTGAATTTTAATTTGATCGAGTTGGGGTTACAAGCCGTTAAAACTTGACCAGTAAATAAATTCCCAAGAAACACTCTGAAAAATAAAGACAATGAGCTGGTGAATGCTAAGAGTAAGCGAAAGAGGAAAAAGGAACCGGATATGTTGCTGATATTACAAAAGGTAGTATCTTACTACGGAGTATAAGTTATAACTCATTTATGAACAAATCCACGCTCGTTCCAGACGAATCTCTGTTGGTGAGCTGATCTAACCAAAAATGAATCATGAATGTATAAATGTACTGTTCCAAACTTTCAGGCGCATTTATATATCCCAAGTAATTAATAAGTTTCAATTGGAATTATTATTGCTTGGAAGAGGACTCATTACCAATTTACCATCATACTCCACATTCAAACAATTGTCACCCTTATTATTGTCAATCAAACAATCATATAGTTAGATTTTTACAGTTATCAAAATGTATATACCCAACAAATTTGTCACCCTATAAGGATCTTTTTAAAAACATAAATTTTGTTATGGTTTCACTATTAAAACCGGGTAGTGATAAACTGATAATGCCACGGAAAGAATCAACTAATTCACGGGTTTATAATTAGTCAGGCACAAAAGATCGTGGATCAGTTGATTTAAGTTGTGACGTTATACCTACCCTAAAAAACACAAGGCCAAAGCCGATGAACTTTGATTAAAGTGCCTTATAATCATTTGCTTTTTATTACTGTGAAAATGCGGTAGTCTTTCTAATACAACTGTACAATATATGTTCTCTAGTAACGATTTTATGATTTGCAACAAATATGGCATACCCATAACTCATGGGCTCATAACTACAGCAATTAACAAAAGTGTATGTGTGAACTTTATTTCCTATAACCTTATAACCTTATTGATTGATAGGCCAAAGTTGAATGTTCAATTTGATATCACTTCTTATCATATATACTTAGCTAAATTAGACTGCGACTTCTTGTGTTTATGTAACACGCACAAGTGCACTACTGCTAGAGTGCTAGGAAAAGGAGACGAGGAACTGGCAACATTTACCTATGATCACCATTAGTCATAAAATTGACATGTACATTGGTAATTAATTGTATATTAAGATAAGTATTCATTTAGATTCGTTGATTTTGTGCGTCATGCTAAGTGCGTCATATAACCATACTCGAACGACGATGCACGGTACATAAAAATGCCTTTTCAAAATCTCGTTTACATAACATGATAGTAATCTGTATAGAAACACACTAATTTATGTAGCAAATTTCTACTACACTCGTACACAGTTACAGCGATAATTTTACTATCTACAAAGTAAATAACTAATGACACCTTATAAGTTGTAAGTGTTGAGACTTGTCTACATTTCCTGTATGTAGTTATGTACTCCATTTTGCTTCCACTTAAGCTAAAGGTTTGAATTCTTTGTAGAATATTTTGCGAGTAAACTACTTTGATTAGAAGTTCGGGGTTCGGTCGGTACTATGAGAACAATTCATGACTAGAAACAATTATTCCATAATATTTTCGACCATATTATTCCATTATATTTCTTCCGTAATATCTTTCGGATCGGTATATATCGTCACTTTTCGTTTTCTCTATTAATTCTCAATATTATAGGTCATTCTTAGAGGACGTTGTCAGCATTATAGAGTTGATGATTCGTAAATCAGAAACCTTAGCATCAAATTTTGAAAAATATAGAAATGAAAGTCTGAACACCATAAGTGACATAACACTTTGACTTTATGACTGGTGCCATTACTAAAAATGGTACTTGCTTTATTTTGCATCTTGAATTCATGACCAAGTTATGCAGAACTCTATAATAACTTTAGTGTAAGCTCAGGGCGGTTTACAAGTTTCATTTCAAAAAATTCTTCCAAATTAAAGCTACTGAATCTTGTAATAATAACTTTGTAACAATGCGAGTGATTGATAAGGTTGAATATATATGTCGTGGGTAGAACTCGGTATAAACCGTTTAGGAAGGAAGAGATTAAGACAGGCATTAAGTAGCGACGTCGTGATTGGCGAGAAAAGGGTGAGCCCACCATTCCCGTCAAAACCCGAAGAAGGAGATATGTTGAATTAGTTTCAACATGTTTGGGAAAATTAATGTTTTATAATTTAGTACTAATTTGCGCAAGAGGGGAGGGGAGGGATCTTTGGTACATCTAGGGGTTATCTTAATCTTAATTAGTACAACACTTAATTAGATGGTGTTCATGCATAGTCCATATGATGGAGAAATAATTTGCTCTTGTAATACAAACTTTAATTAATTAGATAATTAGTTCTCAACTAATTTTTGGTTCTGTTTTTTTCTTTGTTCTTTTTTTGGTAGAGATGTGAGAGTAAAAAGTTAGGCTGAGAATTAAAATAGTAATAGTAGCATGACTAACTATACAAATTTAGTTCGACTTTTTTACAAAGACAAGTAATGTGAGAATAAACAAAAAAGGATTAATTCAACGATACAAATATTTGCTTCCTGCTCTTTACGTATTTTGTAGATATGATTTTGACTTAATTTTCTTCCATGTATTCATCAGAAGCTCCAGCAGTCCAGCCTTAATGTGCCCCAGCAGCCAACATTATTTCCCTGAAATCTGATGTTCATGCAGAATGCAGCACTAGCCTGCAAGTTTTCCCAATGGTTATCACTTGTCAGAGATTGCCCTAAGTTCTACGATGATCGGCTTGCTTAACTAGGAGTAGTATCTTGTAAAATTAAAGACATCTATGTTGTATTAATGTGTTGTATTAGTATTAGTATTAGGTATGTAGCATGATCAATGTAATTAACCCCATGCTTCAGCTTTAAAACATGGGATGTTATGTAGCTTAATCGGTTCTATTGTAATTCTCTAGTTAAAATTGACTGGTTTAAGAGTTGTAATTTGCCTCGCCTTTGTGGGCATTGTTATCTCAAGTCTAGAACGAGTTCGATTGTTATCAGATCATGTACGTCCAACTTTGAGGGTTTCGAATTCTAGGATGGTTGTTCCGATGTTGTGTAACATATCAGGATCCGTACTTCTTATTCAAGTATAACATTCTAGGGTCCAGTTCTGTTTGGATCTCGAAGAACTCGGTAGTAATGTATCTTACCCTCGTGTTTTTCGAAATAATTGAACCCGCATTGTAGTTCTTCCTTGAAGAGGGTAAAAAGAGTGAATGAAAGGCCTGTATATGGGTTCCCAGTCAGTTTTACAGTTTCACATTGTCAAGTGCAGGAATTTCATGCAAATAGATTGGACTAGTACACTAATAAAACTTTACAGATGTGTAGCCCTTTGTTTCAGGCTATATATTGGTGTATCAATCTAATATACAATGTTGTTCAACTGGGATTCACACTGTACTCAATTCTACAATCGCTACACGCTACATTATCTCAGGTTGAAGAACAGACCTTGCTAAACTCGCTACGGTCCTACTTGTACGATAGTGGCCCAGACCTAGACACAGCAAATCGCGGAAGGGGACTAGGTCCAGTGCTTCCTGATGTTGATCCTTCATTGAATTTAACTTTGCGACTTGAAGTGTAATCCAAAGGACCAGAACCTCGAAGATTTCTGTATCTTTTATCATTGAGCTGTGCACTTCCAGATTCAGCATCGTATGAATGCTCTCGACTAAGGCCTGAAGATGCTTTGAAATGACCAGACTGGTCAGAGTGTGCCTGAGCTGTCTCACCTCTTAGATGCCTAAATGCTGGGGAACCATGCATGAGTGACACTCCAGGTGAACTGCGAGGCGATTGATTCCGAAAAGCAAGCGGTATTGCAGGAGATTTCCCGTAGTATTGACTATATATAGAACGGATAATAGAATATGGAATACAGTCCTCCAGCGAGCTTCTTGGTAGATATGGAGATGTATCACACAGCTGGTCCATGAAGACAAGTTGAGGCGCCAGGTCGGATCTAAATAAGAAACAAACATAGTGACGTAGTGTCAGTTAACATATCAACTTAAACAAAAACCATTTGCAGCATATGCAAAATCACAGAGTGATGAAGGCACTGGAGTCAAGAATTTCAGGGGTATTTCAGCTAAGGTAAGGTAAAAAAAAGATAAAGGCAAAAAAAAAAAAAAAAAAAAAAAAAAAAAAAAAATTAACCTTGAAGTTACAGATGCAACTCTCTCAGGCACATTTTAAAGTGTACAACATACCAGTTAACGCCTGATCTGGTCAGCAAATAATAAGTTTGAAAATAAGTATCAATTATAACTGCTGCAGTAGCTGGTCATATTTCAATTTACTCCACTTTAACGAGTATCTTCTAGCCTATTCTGCATTCCCTCCCCTCTCTTTCCCTACCAAAAGAAAATTCCTAACTACACAGAACCTAATAAAGCTAGTCTATCTCCAAATTGTACGTCACTAAAGTGCAGATACTTGGATTCACAAACAGTTTTATGGCAATTTGATATAGTATGTAATACTCAGCCAAGGTTGTAAGTTCATAAATACAATTTTCATGTAGTTTACACCTCAAAACTACACTAATTTAGTTGAAAATAGGTGCTTGAAGAAATGAAAGCACAAATAGGTCCTCGATACCCAGCATATTTGAACTGTGAACCAAGATAGCTTCCAGCATGATTCAGTTTGACTCAATAACCAAAACGGAAAAAAAAGCAACGACGAGAGTGATATTGTTTACCTGTTAGTTTCATTCCAGCAGTCAAGGATTATTCCAGTTGACATTTTTACAAACAGCAGTAAAGTAGACTTCGTACTTGCTTCAGCATTTAAACAGCTCTGCATTTGACTCTGCAAAGTCTCATCAACATGGCCGTTCGCCAGTTGATTTTCCCTACCCAGTCTGACATATTCATTTCCAGCAATCACTGCATTTATGCATCTTTAGGCAACAAAAATTAGATTCACAGTGAAGACCAAAGCAAAAATGACCTGTTTCATAGTGATCAGGGAAGCAAAAGCAAACACTAGGACACAGAACAATATTTGCTGATAAGAGGAAACGGCTAAGGATACTTGTGGTTCACGGGAAATATTATCATCGAACCGAAACTATGAAAATTAGAAAAAAATTTGGTTCATGGGCCCCTATTTCCTCTTCCATCCAAAGAAGAACAACCAAACCTTAGTTAGGAAAGATTTGCACGGTCCCCCAACTCATATAAAGCCTAATAAAGAAATTCCAAATACCAACAAGAATAAGGGGCATCAGCACATATATCTACAAACTGAAAGGCTACGAAGTGTAGATCAGCACAAATTGATTGGAAAACTACCTTCCCAAGCAATGAACGTTATTGTTGAAGCCACCTGTATCAACATCAAATACTGTTGTAGTCCAAATGCTTGATGCCATGAATGCGGAAAATAAGTAAGGCAGCCAATTCCATGAAGCATCATTAGCTACCCCCATGTCTTCCATTATGGATCTCACAAACTGGGTATCATGATCATTCATAACACCAACACCATTTGCTACCTCCTTCATTCTGCTGATATCCCTTTTTTCTGGGACTTCTTTGGGTAAATGCTGTACAATGCCTTCTAGCAAAGAATAAATTAAAGGAGCATCTTCCTTGAGGACATCACCAACAGCTTCTGAAATAAGCCGATCAAAAGCCAGGGCGTGCCCTGCTTGAATACAAAATTCAACAACTGTATCCAAGTCTACAATCTGCTTTATATAAGCATCTGTTTCTATGCGATCACCAGAGTGCAAGGTTCCAGCCATAGCCTCTAATATATCACGATTTGACCGTAGTGATGTGCCAATGCAATTTAAAAGTGCAGCAGTGTGCTCTTTGATCATCCTCTTCAGCTTGTCAACTCCGTAATTCCCAAACAGATGAATGAAAGATTGAAGTTCCTTCACGTCAGTCACAGATTCCGCAGAGTAACCACCAATTGGTCTCATGCTCCTAAAGCATTTGTGAGCTGGCACATACAGGACACCAGCACCAGATACATCCTTTACAATGTGCTCAACGTACCAGTTACAAATAGTTTCAGTGGCTAGTCCTGTATTTAGATTGCTAGGCTTGTCAAACAAATGAAGAGAAGAGATTGGGCCCACAAAGACTTCTGCAAGTAGAACTTCCCGAATACCCTGTGTTAAATCCATGCTGACGTGCTGTTCTGCAAGATGGATTATACTCATCTGTCGACGAACCAGAGATTCAAGAATAGAAGGACGCTGAAGGTCATTATCTGTCTTAAGGACTGAAAGGAGTCTCCTTCTGAAGTTACCAAGGACGCATTCCCTCATGTACTGCATTGATCATAGAAAAGTATAAGATAGGTATGGTTTGAGTTATATCATTGCCCAGGGCAGTCGAAACTTGAAAACTATGCATTTTATTTGAGACACCTCCCTGGTCGTACCATTTTATTGAGTCCCAACTTTTGGATAAAAAATACGGAGTAAGATAATATGGAGGCCTCATATGCATTTCTTGTTTAAATTTCATATTGTGTTAAGTTTGAAAGCAAGATCCTCGGAGTGAAGACTAACCCATCACAAAACCTATTTGGGAAGTTTGGGACTTCAGTTGTTCAACTAGAGTTTGGTAACCTCTGTAAACTTCATGAACTTTTCACAGAAAATAGACTCAAGCTGGAAATCTGACCAGACCTTAGGCCATAGTCAACTCATATAAGGCGAAGACAACAACATGGTAACACTTCTCAATCCTCATCCTCAAACAACAACGTATCACACGTAACATATAGACGCACTGATTAACCCCCAACAGGCCCACCCAGAAATAGAGATTGAGTTCTGTTAACATATATCAAAAAAAGCGTTTTAAGTGATTAGCACCACAGGTGAATGAAGAACAAAAGTACCTAGTAGGTGCTCACCTCTCTCAAAACGAAGACATGGTTTAAAACGCATATCGGTTCCATATCATTTAAAACAGAGCAAAGATTTGTCAACCTCTGCATGGCAGCTTCTAACCTGACACAGAAAAGAATGATATAGAGCTGCTGTACGCAAAAGCATTATGGATCAATCATGAAAAAGGTCTTACATCTTAATAGAGCTATTATTTTCCGGATAGCTCTCCTGGCCGGGCAGTCCTGATAATCCTCTCGGCGATTTGGAAGATAAATTTGAATGCCTTAATGAAGAATTTAGGTACATAGCCGCTTGTTCCGGGAGAAGCTGAAATCCATCACATATTATTTGTTAGGAACTTCTTGACCTGTGATATGCATCCAAATCACAATACTGCACCAACCTGCATTTCCAGAGAGCCAAATCCTCCTTCAGAATCAAGAATATTAATTAAACCTTCCAGTCCTCCCATGATAGACTCAATAAGGGACTCCACATACAGAACTGCATCACGTCCAACTTTTGTGACCTGAAATTAACAAAAAAAAGGATTTGCTGAGAATAAATCCAACTTTTATCAGTTTTCCCAAAATAATCCCAGCATACAATCATCTTAAAATAATCCAAACTGTACCCCATGTTTTCTTATTGTAGTCCCGAATTTAACAAACCTAACTACATTGCACAATTAACTTATAGTCTTATACCAAACCTTAAAGAAAAAAGAATCTTCTTTTTTACTTTCTTCTTCCTTCCTCAAGTCTTAGATTGTGTTTGTACTCACCACAGAAGTATCATCTCAATTGGACAATATGTTCCTACTGGAATTTGGCAGTTTGGAATCAAGACCTTTGTATGTTAAAGATCACAACAATTGTCCAAAACTAATCTAATAAAGTAATGTCAGTTGCAATATAACTCATCATAATAATAATTCAGTTATTAGCATCAGGATTACTCTTAATTAAGAAGTACAATTACTTTTTTTTCTAAAGACCCATGATTCCGAAACAAGTAATTAGCAACATAACCAAATTAGAATACTACATTGACGTCAAAAATGTCAAAATCCTTCATAAACATAAAGTTAAAAAGATACAATCTTTCAATAAATCACAAGACTACCGACCCAAAAAGGAAAGAGAAAAGATCAGAAGATTCCCCTCAGTTCTATGCAGCAATATGGAAAAGAATCGAGTGATAAAGGGGGCTTGAGAGGGTTGGATAAGTTATTACAGGATAAGTAAAACATGTTTGGTATTCTAAGATCAGTATTAGAAAAAATGAGGTAAAGTTGAGATTAATTTGAGATATTATAAGCTGGGATTATTAGAAAAACGGATGCAAGGTGGGATTATTCTCGGCAAAATTTTCTTTAAAAAATATGGAGTGAAGTTGCCATAACTTGTTCCGAATGACAGGACTCACAAAGTGGATTGCCTAAAGAGAGATTCTAAATCTTCACAAGAAAATCACAAGAAGAGTGAAGGATGAACAAGATTTTATAGTGTCTATGAATCATAGTCCCTCAGTGGCCCTACTTCGTTAAATTCTTTGTTGATTGTTGGTGACAAAGAGGAGGCTTTACACAGTTCTGGTATAATATAAATAAATCAGAAGCTTGCAGCTAGAAGAATACCTCTTCGGGAACAATATGAGAAGCACATTCTGGAAAACTGCTTGCAACCCCCAACCATGCACAGCAGTGCTGGGGACGTCCTTCGGGACCAAACATGGTATTCCTGAAGACCTATATCAGCACCAACCCAATAAAGTGATAATAAATACACGAGCAACAAGAGCAACTATTTCTAGAGGAAACCCTGTTGGAGGCTAACCCCTAACCAGCAGGACTCGTCCTGATCCTGGCAGGAAGGGGAGACTTCATAAGACGCAACACGCAAGGATAAAGGTTTCCAGACAAGACTAAACAGAAAATTTTCAGGGATGAGAGAGCACATAGAATATTTTTATCTACATTAACCAGATTGAGTCTTATTACCACCTACAATAATCACACAGCTAAAAAATACCAGGATGCCTTTCACATTCTAGCATCCTGATTCCTCGATAAAGACACCGGTTGAGAACAACAAGGAGGTAGCAAGTTCATGTAACACTTACGAGAAAATTTTCCTATCATGTGTTTGAATCCGATACATTTTAACATCAATGATTTATTAGGGAACCTTCTTTCTCGCTCCAAGATTATAAAAGATCAGAACAAGCTCCACCCCTACCATCTGGTGAAGTTGAATAAACAAAGCCTTCACATTACACAATTTAATCCTCTTATGGAAGAACAGAGAAACAGAATGCACCTTTATGTGCCCTTCTTGTAGTGAAGAGGTTCAGATTTAAAATTATGGCTGCGGAATGTTAAATACTAACCGATGTAAGATGCTGATGATAAAAGTACAGCTTCTTGAGGCTGCCATGTTTTGCTAGCTGCAATTCAATCTCATCAACACACCTGATAGAATGGAAGGTGAATTAAGATTTGTTAGAATTAATCTAGAAAACTCTAGAGCATCATAGAGTATTTTGGAATTCCTCGACATGTTATAGAACAATCTAGTAACTACACTATTCTAAAAAATATTCAATGGTTTACCATGTTCATATCAAATGTCAGAATTGAATAAAAAAAGTAAACAAGAAAGTCCATCATATCAATCTCGTCGCAATGTAGCCCCAAACTTCCAACAAGAATTCGTGACATAATTGTGAATCAGATAGCAAATCAACAAAATTGACAGGTGCTTCCATGGTCTGTCTGAGGTAGCAGAGTTGCTAGAGGGCAACAAAGGATAAGCAGACTACCTAAGACATACCAGATGCTAATGTCGTAGATGTAAGGACTTAATTGCAGAATCTCAGGAAGTCCATGTCAGCTACATCATTTCAAAGAAACCACCTATGCAGTTCCTACTGGAAACTCTATCAAGTGGTTCAAGACTTCAAGCCATATACCACAAGAATGAGTGAAGCTAACTTTTTCATTCAAAATGCTTAAGTAGACCCACACCTCCTGAATTTCATCATGTAATCACCAACATAGAAATTCCACAAACTAATCAACGAGTGAAGGAAAGTAGATCTTGTTACAATTATTGCAGGAGAAATTTAGCAAGCAACAAAGTTCTTCTAGTTGTGATTTAATAACAAAATCTATATCTTCTCCGGGGTTTCTTTAGAGGATAAACAACGAATTCAAGACTTCCTTGATTTTCACATCGGAAAGCTTTCTTAAAGGTGACAAGGGGTATTAAGTTCTTGCTTTGAGGCAGGGATCAAACGGCAAGGCAATTCATATTTTAGGAGCATGCCAGCATATATGAAGCCGCCTCCCCTCTCACCCCCCACCCAAAAAAAATTGAACAAACCCCTTCTCAGATAATGTTGGTTTCTACAAAAGAGGATCACTATAAGTTATCCGCATGATGGGAGACTGGTGCAAACTTTTGGTCCACGGACAGGACACCAAATTGGAAACTTTTGTTTCTTTACACACAATTAGCTTTAGTTGCTTCTCCGCTCCAATTCTCCTCTAATTAGAAATAAAATATACCCATTCTCACCAAACACATGCGGAAAAATAAGATTGTATTAGCAAGAAACACATGGTTCGGTAATTTGGGACAAACACCCACCTGGACCAGTTATATGCAGCATTGCCCTCCACTAATAAGCCTTCCTTGCCAGTGGAAACGGTAGCTTTCTCCAGATGTCTGATATTGATGGAAGATCGAGAGGAAGTGACAATCATTAACACAGACAACCAATCCTTGCGAAAATCCTGTCAAGAAACTCACCACATCAAGAAACCGAGGATCAGTTGCTCCATGCACAGAATTAGAAAGCAAGGAGCACAGACACAGATACACTAGCAACAGAGGTTTTGTCTTCCTCATCAGCAGAACAAGAACCAACATTTTGTCACAAGATTATAACTTGAGGTTGAACAATACAACAACAACAACAACCAAGCCTTAGTCCCAAAATGATTTGGGGTCGTTGAGGTTAAACAATGCACAATAAATTAAAAAAAAAAAAAAAAAAGTAAGTTCAAAAGATTTAAGATGAATGTTTATATTTTTGGTAAATAATGTAGGATGTCAATAAAAGAATTTTAACCTGTTATTTGATGGAACATACATAGTAGAATATTTAGCTCATTACCACGACAAGACATGAAGGTAATCTGAATTCTGATGGAAGTATGAATTGAATTACAACAAATGACAACTTGAGCACTTGACTTTATACGTTGATTACCGTTAAATCACATATGATTGAAGAGATAGTTTCACCCTGGGGTTTTGGTATCTTTTCTAAATGCTGAAGAATCTTCTGAAGAAGTCCCTTTAAGCTAGCATCCAGGTCGAGTGCAACCATTCCAGGAGTTCCCAGCAAAAACCGAATTCTACCAGCACAAGATGACAGGTAGGACAATGCGTAACATCTGATGGCTGCATTCCATATAGAAAAACAGTTTTACATCAGTAACTCAGTACAAAATTCTTAAAAATCAAATTTTTTTACTCCCTCCATCCTAAAAAGACTGGCCTTCAAGTTTGGAACCCTTTCAAGATACAAGGGGAAAAATTCTAAAATTCCATCTATACTAAAAAAAATGTTGTCCTTCATTTCACTCCTTACACTGATTCAGGTGAGCTGGGGATAAAAGCATTTTATCAACTTTTGTGTAATGCCATCCTATGTTAGGATGTATGACCTTTCAAGATCTGGGGTGAGTTTTCAATTTGGAACTTATAGTCTCACTTTTGAAATCTTGACTTTTTAACACGTCCAGCCGTAGGACTCTCTATCTCACGTATATATGGTGATCAATCATTTTAAGACAAATCAAAGTGAAAAGGTGATGAGTATTTTTGGAAGGAGGAAGAACTCCTTTTGTACAAAAAACTAAAAATGACCTGCGATGTACTTCCGCACCAGGCAGCAAAGACTATCCATTCCATCTAGTAGGAACCCGATAGTTGGATCAGTTGGGTCCTGGAATTATTGTCAACAAGGCAAGATAAAAGGTTCAGAATTGTAGGGTCATGAAAGATGAAATCAAATTGAACTAGCATGTCAGAATCGTAGCAAACTTCCATGCACTGTGAGGTGCTTAGGGACACTGAAGCTAGCTGCCTTAATTAAACTTCATAGCCACATAAAGCATACAAATGGATGAGGAACAACAATCTGCTTACTATTTCCACTGGAAGCACATGATTACTAACTCTGGACTTTGACGACATAATTCCTATATGCTGGAAGTACCATATCACCTCCGATTGAGCCAATGCCAAAGCTGAAAAAACC
>JBBYHQ010341081.1:0-12935 GCA_038382645.1 Spergularia azorica
CAAGTTGCCACTTTGTGCACGCGGTACCCTTGAGATCACAACATTTGCACATGGTACCCCTAGAAAAATCAGTATTTTAAAAAAAAAATCAATTTTTCTAGAAATTTTTTGATTTTTTTTTATTAAAATATTAATTTTTTAATTTAATTAACTAATTACCTAACAACTAACAGACACATCATCACTTAAAGGAGAAAATCTAACGGAAGTTACTCTTTGGGTACCATGTGCACAAAGTAGAAGTTCGGGGGTATCATGTGCACAAACTTGCAAAGTTGGGTAACATGTGCAATCGGTCAAAGTTTTGAGGGTACCACGTGAATTTTCCGAACTTGATTTGACTTGATCTGAGCTGGATTTACTGATAAATTAACTGCATTAGACGAAATAATAACTAGAAATAGACTAGATTCATTGATTGTTATTTGGATAATTCTGATTTGATTTGAATAAAACTGATCTGATTTGATTCGATTCGAATAAATCTGATCTGATTTGAAAACACTGTTTAGTAAGTTGAATAGAATAGGACCTTATTATATATACAGACTCAATTTGAAGTCTCACAAATGAAGTATAAGGTCTCAAAATGAGTCTCAAAAATCAAGACAACACATTTTTGGAAATAATTTGTACTTGAGACTCAAATTGAGTCTCACAAAAAAAAAAGATGCTCTAAATCTCACCAATAAGTATGCTCTTATACCATCTTCATTGGGAGTCTCAGAGAGGTTAGAATGAGTTTCGAAATGAGAGACCCCAAACATAGATCGAGGGGAGAGTCTCAAAAATTGAAACGGTATATGAAAACAAAAACCGTCTCAATTACAGGAGCATAAGGGTGGTCAGTAGGTCTTGTGGGAGACCGTTTCTCAATAATTTATTGGGAGACCAACCATGTTATTTACATCGTGACCCCGTTTATATAATTAGTGGTCATTATAATACTTTTGGTAATCGTTTTAGTTAAGTAGAAACCACCAATAATTTATATTATTTTGGCCGCAATTAATAAAATAGAAAACTAATTGTTTGAAACCCGAAATAAGGTCTCACTATTGAAGACTACAAATTGAGTCTCATTGTTCATTTGATGTCACCATGATTCCATGATGTAATTACGACATGGGTCTCAAATACTGATAAATCGATATTGTTATACATGCACAATCTCATATTCATATAAGAATCGAAACAGGTTGGGAGTTGACGGATGACACATCCAGCACTATCAAGAGTATTTCACAGACATTTGTGCTTTGATTTTGGTAAAGCTGCCTCTACATGTTTTGCAGAGTTAAGTGATACACTTAACTGTTGGTTACAGTTTTACTCGGTTCACTATTATTTTGCTAGACAAGGATGCCAAAGTGTTCAAATTTACTAATAAGAAGAATTTCTTACATAAACCAGTACCAGTCAACTACTCGAAACCGAAGACGGCCACCTTCTGAATTTGATGGAGAATTTCTAACCTTAGTACAAATTCTCAAGTACAAAGTTAAATAAAAATGCTCTAATTAGCTAAGGTACAACAGCTTCTCTATACAGCGTTACATAGTTTTCAGGAGACCAACAAAACTCTGAACATTGTCATTTATGGTTTTCAGGGTACACTCCCGTTGCGCCTTGGTTTGGTGAGCGGAAACCATGGTTTGAGCAACCTTTTGAAGAGATGGAATGGTGTCTGACCAAGTCAAGGAAAATTCAGCGAATTTCTGTTCTTCGGTTGACAACTCTTGTAGTTTACTCTCCCGCAGTTGCTTCAGGATAAGAAGCTTTGCCTCCAGATCATTAATCTCCTCATCGTATTGGCTGCAATGTGTACGAAGTTGGTCTATTCGCTCTTGACTGATCTGAAGACGATCTCTAAGTTCTTTGGCTACTGTACTCAAGTCATGCAGGGCCTCAGCTTGATATGCCATGCTATCCTCCTGTTCTCGGATATTTCGGAGCTGATCCCGGAGAGACAAGAAACTTGTCTGATAATGAGCCAAAATAGGCCGAAACTGAGGTGGCGATACTACAAGAAGTTTGTGTATTTGTTCTGATAGGTTAGCATTAGTTGCTAATTCCCTCACATTGCTCTGCAATATACCGACAATCTCCTCTGCCTTTTCCTTCTCGGCATCAAATGCTGATGGAACAGGGAAAGGTCGAAGGGTATCCTCGATGAGAGCCACAACAGAGTTAACCTCGGCAAGTGCCTTGTCAGGCGTGTAAGAGACCCCTATGGAAGCAGGACAAAGGATTAGCATTACGACCTATCTGCATGGGGGAGGAAACATTTTTAAAACATGAGGCAGATACCTTCTGGGACAGCAAGGGTCAGTGAAGTGTCAGGATGGGATGATCTGCCAATGAGAGCTCGAGACGTGTCGTCTGGTGAGGCAGGATCCTCTGCACCATATTCTTCTTCCATAGGCTCCCCCTTGACTGATGCAACATCTTCTGCTCGAAGTGAAGAGCTACATGACGGATTGACAGCTTGCAGATCCGGACACTCGTCGTCTAAAACAGGTGATTTTGAAAACTAAATGAATAAAAGAATAGGAGATGAGTTGCAAATAGTATGAAAGAAGAAGATGACAGCTGAACGTACACAGATCCTCTGAAGGTATAGAACATGTCGCATCCAAACTAAACGAGCCCATACCAAGCACCATCTCATGAGGTGGCTCAAGGGAATCCTCAGCCTCAAGAGTAACCGTTTCAACCACAGCCTCTTCAGATGATATTGTTCCAAGATTTTCGGGAAAATCTGGAGTAGTGTGGGGAGCCTCGGCCTCCAGAGTTTGACAGGCCGGGTTCATCCCAATGTTTGTGTTCCTCTGAACTTCACCATTATTCAACGACTTTGCAGGAACAGCATGATGAGGGCGAATGGCACGCCTCTGCAGAGTCCTGAGAGGAATATCATCATCAGAATCCTCGGCCACTTCAGTAGTAGCCTTCTTCGATGAAGATGTGTCAGCGCCCAATGTTATTTCCGTCTTCCTTTTTTGTCCCCTGGGCACAGGAGGTCTCTTTGCAGAATTCACCATCTAAAAATGAATGCATGATAAGATAATGTGAGCATGTAAGTTTAGAAAATGAAAGCATCTGCAATTGGATAATGTCATCTAAGTACCTCGCTCAAAGTTTTTGAAAGACCAGCAACTATAGTGGTACGCGCACGTGGACTTGTACTACCTAGAAATCCAGAACAAAAATGATTAAACAATTGATAGCTAAACTCAGAACTCAACAATGAGAGAGAGATCAGATTACCTGGGCTAGGTGAAGTTTGCGCAGTGGATAAACTACGATTACTTCGAGGAAGACGTTGGACATGTTGGAAAAGAGTGAGGATGGCTTCATCAGGTTCCTCAGCATCTTCAATAGTAGCTTTTTCAGAAGAAGTGTCACCCATGGTTTTTCCAGTCTTTCTTATCTGTCCCCTCGTCATGGGAGATGCTTGGGCAGAATCCATCTAAGAATAAATTCACAATAAAATTCTTGTCAAACCACCAAAATAGAAAGCTGCAAGTAGGAAAATATCATTTGAATACCTGGCTCAAAGCTTTTGATGGACTGGAAACTATAGTGGTCTGAGCTCCTGCAATTTTTCTATCTACCAATCCAGAGTAAGAACGGTTACAGGTGACATATTTTAAAGAGAGCTCAACAAAAAGAGTATAAAGAAATTACTTGGGCCTGCAGAAACTGGAGTAGTTGATAAGGTACGGTTGATCCGAGGAAGACCTTGGACGTGTTGAACTAAAGTGACAATGGCATCAGACCATGAAGTTTGGCATCTCTTGAAAAAATCTACCCACCAAAGCTCATAACCAGAATCCACAGCAGGCCATTTAAACCATGGGCTGATCTGATTCGAGCTTACTGCACCACTACAAACAGACTTGAGCCATGTCTCAGCAACAGTGTTTTTGTTATCCCCTGACTTTGGGGCAATTTCCAGAATATTGGGTCTGGTTCCCCATGGACGATTTAAAGTCTTGTAGTAGGGGATACCCAATCCCTGAGTCATTCCAAATTGACGAGCTACGAGATTGGGATTATAAGCTTCAACACCAATTACCTTGGGTTCAATGCACATCAGATCTCGAGGTTGTAACAAAGAAAGCCAATGCGACTGATCCTCCTCCCGAATATTCATGCAGGACAAGTCAAGGAGCCAGACTGGAGCAGCTTTCTTCATCCATTCCCCGGATGTATCTTCTACAAGTGAGCCTTTCGCGTCGTGCAAGTACAACGGTATACCCTTTTCATCGTTGCCAGAAAATGGATGCCAGTCAGATTGACTCAGCTCACTGGGAGACAGAAGTCCTCTTAATACTTCTTCAAATGATAGATGTACCACCGGAGAAACAGAATGGATAGCCACCTCGCCGTAACAGCAGCATTCATTAACAGGTACAACAGTTGGTTTGTCAAATTCAGCTTCTAGCTCCTCATAATCTAGTCTCGCATTGGCTTTCTCTTTAGCTAGGAAAGGGAAATAAAAAAGCCCCCACAAAGATATAATCCAAACAGGGCCTCCAGCTGTATAAAGCTTCTCTTGGATTCGTAACCGATATAAGCATCGATACACTTGACCGAGAAAAAGAGGCCCTAAACGTAAGGGCTTAACATCACTTGCTTTTGAGCCAGAAGCTTCAATGTTGGCTGCTAGCTTCAGGAATGTTTTATTGACATTGCAAGAAGGAAACATCATCATCTTGCAAAACGCAAAATTGATAAACAAAGCCTCTTCTTTTCTAGATATATCGGCAGGCAGAGACTTATTCCTGACAGGATTATAGTAATCTGCGATGGAGCTAAATGGCATGTTTGATTTGTTCTTCCACGGGTGAATTTTCTCCAAGTCAAGAGCTCCATCAATTAGAGATTGAGTTGGCAAGGTTATGCCAGTAGGCGACAGGCCAGTTATAAAAGCTATGTCTTCGAGGGTGATGGTTCTGAAACCTTGACCGGTAATGAATACATTGAGGCAAGGGTTCCAACAACACACCAGTCCTGCAGTAAGAGCGTCATAAAACGGAAAGCGGGGGTATGTCGAGAGCCTAAGAAACTCATAGATCCGAAGTTTTCTCCAAGACTCATGCCTGCTGGAAAGTCGATCAAACCATGGTCCAGTGTCAATCGAACACGTCCAACCATTAGTTGGCTTATTTGAACTTCTTACCCAATGACATACTAGCTTCTCTGGTTCATTTAAATAGGGTGGCTTCGTGAATTTGGCTGGGAGACAATCCTTAAGAGATTCAAGCGCTTCTTCGACCTTTTCAGGCTTAAAACAAGGACCAAGTCTAACATGATTTCTCTCTTGACCGTTGAAATTCCAGCGATTGACCTTCTCTATTTTAACTGTCTGCAGGAGGGAACAGTCGACATATTCCTTGTGATCATGAAGCACAGAAGCAAATTTGGCAGCCTCAGAGTCTCCAAACTCAAGAGGATATTCCCTCTCAATCACAGTAGTTTCATCGAGATCCCCCATGACTTCAACACCTTTCCTGACCAGAAACAGTTCATTATCACTCCAGTAGTCCAGTGTACATAGCAAAAAGCATACTCAAAGATGTTGCACAATATATTCAAGATTCTACCCAACAGCATAATGTTATGTGCAAAAAATAGAGAAACAAAAAAAAAATGTATTTCGCCATCAATTACTTAACTGCAAGTATTACCCACCACACATGATTCAAGCTCCAGAGATAGCATGCCAAACAGTATCAGTTCATGAGTCTAGAATGTCAACCATGCTCAGATTGCCTTTTTGAACTTTCGCTAGTAAAGCAACAGAAGGTTATCTACCACAACACCCATTCTCATGAACATATTGCACCTTTAATCAAAATTGAATCCCACAAACCTGAATTAATAATTTAACAGAAAAGTACGCTTTTTTACTTAACTGCTATCTTCATCAACAACATCAATAAAGAATGTGTTCTACATCTGAGGTAAATCGACCAAAAAAAATATTCAGGGGAAAGCCAATATCAGTATCCCGACTCAAGACAGAAGAACAAAGCCAGTGGTACAAAATCCCAACACTTCATTATTTGGACACAAAGTGAGGAGTGCATGAATCATATCCCACAATAAGCTCTTCAACATACCACAAAATTTTGTGCTCTTTTCGACCAAATTCTAGGAACTGGCTAATTTATCAGATAGAGTAGCAAACTTAAAGTAAGATCTACACTTGCTTTCAATTAATGATATAATCTAAACACAATTATGCCAACACTCAAGTATGACGGTGCGCATCTGTTCCAAGTCTTCCAACAATAGCATTCTAAACCTCAACGACATATTCATTAACTTCTTTGTTAGTTGATTAGGGTTTGGAAGTTCATTGAAGTAAAGTTTACACGAAGTAAAACCCCGAAGAATGTTTGCTTCCTCGCTCATTTCAACAACATTATTTCTTTCCCATTCAAGATAACTGTCAATTACTAATCCATACGACATTCTACCGTTTTAAGCCTATAACACAAAGGAAAAAGGAAGTACTTTGGGAAATTCATCTACACCAAACTACCTACACCCATTTTGCTACCTCGATTTCGTCTCCAATTCACCTCATTCTTTCACTAAAACTTCGAAACTCGAAAAGGGGTCCTCCCAAATTGACAAAATCAACATCTACATAGACAAATTTGAGCTCCAACATGCTATAGGCCTATAGCAGAGTTAAACCATCAAATCTTGCAGTAAAAGACAGTAAAAACTAGCAATTGAAGGCTCCAAACTTTACCAAATTAACCCCTCAACACCCAATTGAATTAGCATGCACCCATTTTACCCTCAAACACAGAAAAAATAACCCCCACATAATTTACCTCAAACTTCAATTACCAATTACAATTAACAAAATGACAGTAAAACAGAAAGTAAATCACAAAACAAGAGAAACCCCATGAATAAAATGATACCCAAAAGCTCAAAAAACAAACCAATCAAATTTTGTAGACTGATTTAGTTCAACAAAAAAACAAAAAAAAAAAAAAGAGTGTACCTTTTAAAAAATGGCAAGAACATGAAAAGAAAGAGCCCAGAACATAGTTGGTATCTCTCTCTTAGCTTGATTGAGAAGTTAAATCAGTGTTCCGATTGATCAAGGAGAGAGAAAAGGTCGAGTAGAGAGGAAGAGAGAGAGCGAGAGAGTGGCACCGAAGATACACAAGTGAAAGAAGAGTGAAACCCAGGGTTGGGAGTACAAGTCGGGGTTTTAGTGTTGGAAATGAGATATTGGTTGTTCCTAATGTAATGACTAGTGAGTTCGAGAGAAGTGGTTTGTGGTTTCACATGAGTTTTCCTTTCTCGGGTGTCGATGACTCGTCGCAACTCGTAAAAAAAAATATTTGACTAGTTAGTTGTTTGTTTTTAAAGATGGTATTAAATGGACTCGGAAAAAATATAAGGATGTAACACATCTACTATAGGTGGGTAGCTATTCAACTTATCTAAGTACAGACTTTGTCATGAAAATATAAGGATGTAAATAGAGGTGTAAAAAGCAACTCGGATGTTTTGGTGGTTGTTTCAATGTCACTTATATTTTTTACAAAACAAACTTATAGTAATTGTTTGGTTATATCCATCTACTATAAGTGGTAACAATTCAACTTATCAAAGTAATTGTTTGATTATCAAAACAAGTACGGAGCACATAAGAAGTAGTAAACCGAGAGTGGAAAATCTTAAACGTTACGGTACTTTTCTTTGTTGTTGTTTGGATATCAGTAATAACACAATCACAAAAGTGGGTAGGAACTTCCAATGTCGCACCGCCTCGGAAAATAGAGGACGGTGGTTGCACAGTCTTGTTGTGTAAGTTGACCTTTCGTAGGAGTTTCTAATTTCAAAGGCCAACCAAACAGTTTAAGTCACTTCCCATTAATTTTGAATCATACTAAGTTCGAGTTCAAAAAGTTTCAACTTAACATGGTCAACAATTGAACTCATAGGTACGCCATGTTGTCAAAAGTGCTAGTTCAATTGGACATGATAAGTCTCTTATCAAAAACATTTTAGTATTTCATAACAATTTAGAGTACATAATATTTAAACAACGTTCTTGGGATAAATAAACATATAGAAGTTCCGATGAGAAGTCTTACATACCTAGTCCCCTGAAGTAAGCACTAAGCAACTTACTCGATCGGGATTAGACTGTATCCAATGGTCTAACCTAGATCGAACGATATGGTCTAAACGACTTCATCTTTGTGAAAGGAGGATCGTCCGGTACCCCTAAAGTTGCTTCATTATATACTATTCCAAGAGCCCGAGTGTAATCATCCATGAGGCTGATCCATGCTACTACAGTACTACATATGAAGTTAGGAACATTAGCCCACAAGCCCATAAACAGCATGTCAGCATACTCCAAAAACATTGCAAAACAACATTCCTGATTTTGTTGGGTTCTCATGCAACATTGGTTGACCACAATTCTTTATTCATCCCTACAACTTCGTTCTTTATGGGGATTGCTAAATGTAACCTAAAAATTACTAACGTAACCTTTTTTTTTCATTTTTTTTTCCTTCTTTACCCTTAATGATCTTTTCTCACCCCAATTTTAAAGTAACCTACACTAATGAATTTCAAATTAACCTATACTAATGAGTTATACACATATACTGATATACATCATCTTGAATTTAACAAATTCAATCATTACGTTCAATCAACTAGTGCAAAAATGTATATTGGAATTCCTTTGAAAAAAAATAAAGACTTAATTTCTTGGTGATTGATTGTGAAGTCAATTGGAGACTTTTTATCTTTTTTTTAAAAAAAATAGGTCAAAGAAAGAAGAAACAAGCAAGTGAAATGGCAAGACGTGACATGAAGTTTGAAGATTAACACACATGATGAGTAAAAATAAAGGATGACCTAATAAAATTTTATGACATCATAACATGATAGGGAAGAAGTCAAAATGAAGGTGATGAATGAAAGAACTTGGGCTATGATTTGTAATTTTGGGGAATATGAGGGTATTATAGGTATTTGATTAGGTTACGTTAGTAAAAAAAAGTTACGTTTAGCAATCATGTTCTTTATTCATTCCCTTTTCGAATTAGGAGTATGAACAAATAAATCAAACTATATATAGTCACGGTATCCCACGACTTGAAATCCTCTAATAACTTTGTCATTTAACCCTCAAAAAACAAAAACAAAAACCCCGTAATTTATTAATTTAATTTTATACCGATGAAGTTCTCTCATACCATCAATGTATATATATCTCCAATAAACATAAAAAGAACGTCGGCATAGGTTTTATAAATTCTTTTTATCTTCTTTTAGGTTCACCTCATTTTTTTCCAGTCATATTATCCCCAAAAAATGAGTTAGTCACTTACAAACAGCACTTGCAAGGATGTGCTTTTAAACATAACGATCTCTCAATTTACTGAAAAATAATTAACCAAGGCTAAGGATTGGAGGAGTACATTGCAGCTAATAGAACGGTGGGTTGGATAGGACATAATATCCTTCAAACCCAGGATGTGTCCTCCCATCACCCCGTATGGATGTTGATTGGTTGGATGATAACTTAGCTAGGATGGTCACCTAATCATTTCGTTTCAAATAAAAAATTTGACTCTCTTTTACTACGTATCGCATTTTTTTTTCCACAATTTGCTACATTTAAAAAATAATCTACGGTGTAATTACTACCATTAATCACCGTTTATAAATTACTACCCTCTTTTGTGAGAAAAGTCTAATTTCCAGGGTTGAGTACTGAAAAAAAACTTTCCCTCTTTTTTCCCTCGAAATTTTCGTCAATTTGGCTTTATTTTGTTTGATTTTGCCTTCCTTTTATTTTGAATCCCATATCATTCTCTTTCCATTGATATGAAACACCCAAACAGTCAAACACCCCAACACTCATAGTTTTTTTCCATTTCTTATAATTCCCAAATTAGATACTAAAATTAATCCAAAATAGAGGCGCCACTTAATTAAGATTTACTCTATTTGCATTAATAGCCTAGACCTTAAACTAAATAGATCATTTAGTGTTAAACCACACAACAATTAGGAGAAAACGATATGAATTGCATTATGCACAAGGCTTATATTTATAGTCCGTAAAGCTCCAAAAACAACCTAAGAAAAGTACAACTATACACATTCCTAAACACATACGGATATATGATAACCCCAGGGCCGGCTATTTACCCGTGCAGGCGGTGCCGGCGCACAGGGCCCCTCACTGATAAGGGCCCCTTATTTATTAGATTTGTTAGTAAGCTTCAACAAATGATGGACAGCGTACTGGTATTGAGGGTGTAGTGGAAATCTTTTCTCCTAGACCTGTTAGGTGCTTTCTCGCTCTTCTCCTCTCTTCCATTTCTTGGATTTTCAACCCATTGCTTTCATTCTTCAAATATCTACTCCCTCCTACCCAAAGAGTAGTATAAGACTGTATATTATAGTTTCGCGTAGGTCTAATTTGACGGACAATCACATAAATCACATTCAACTAAATTAATCTATCTATTAATAAGTGGAGGGAGAAGAGAGGGAAAACGAAAGGAAAATTAAGGACCCAAAGGATGGAAAACGGAAAAAAAAAAAAAAAAAACGACGTAAAACGTAAAATAAATTTTAATGTAGTTGTTGTCAGAGTCATGTATGAGTCAATCTCTTTTCACTAAAAAATCAAAATTGGTAGTCATTTGATATAAAATCTTTATAAAAAGGCGGAGGTTTTAAAATATGTATTATTTATTTTAAAAATATTACTAGTTAGTAATAGGCTATGTTTGGTGAACTAATACCAGGTGGCGTTTAGCAATTGACCAAATCAAAATGTTACTTGTTATGTTTGGATCTATTAGTTTTATCCCTCATAGTAGTGCTATCCAAGTTTGTGTTATTCATCTCAAATTATTATCTAGTTCTATATTGGTATTCCAATTAGTAGTTAGATTCTACTGCGATTTTGTTTTCTACATATTGTACCAGGATTATTGTAACGAAAGTTAGAGTGTTTGTTTATATATATTTTTAGAAAACTATTGACAATATAGTGTAATCTTCATCTTTATGGTTTACATTTTTCAAAAGTGTAAGACGTACTACCCCACACAATAATTAATACAAGATTACTTGACAACTCAATTCTTTATGTAACATCTGTTTTATTTGGTGTGCATGAGTGAAGTATACACTTAACAACAAAAGAGTATCTTACAAAGAATGAATTGACTACGAAAAAGTTATACAATAGTTTCACAAAAATATTTTTGTTCTTTTAAATTTTAGCACTAAATGAAATGTCTTACATATACCTCATTACTATTTTCTCTTATACATGAACTCAAAAGGAATAGACATTTAAATGAAATTCTTGGTCATGTACATATACCCTTTAATTTTTATGTAAATATCACATTAATAATACTAGAATTTATTGTTATTGTCACAATGTTCGACATCTTCTTCTCCCCTACCTTTTCTTTTAGTCTAAGGTAAGTATATTGTTCTTATACTTTCGTGTTTCAAGGCATTATTTACTTACAAAATAATAAAAATCAATAAAATTTTAACAATTCCGAATTTATCTCATAATAATTTCATAATTTGATGTTTTATTAAAAAAAGTTTTAGTTATTGCGTTAAATGGATCATTTAAGGATCCATTAATTTGGGTAAGGTGAGCAATGAAGGGTCGGAGTTTGGCAGTGTCTGCATCGGCTTAAGTTTTATTTGGGTCATTTGTGGATAAAGTCAAATCATTTTCGATATCTAGTTGATTCGGGTTGTCAATTCCAACTTCAGAAATGAAGTTTGAAGTAAAAGACAAGGAAAAGTAACTCAAAAGCATAAATTGGAAAAGTATTTGTAACACTCAATACAGTTGTGTCAAAATAAGCTTGCTAGCGAAGAGTCTGATAATGAAAATGGTGTGTCGTCATGCATATCCTTTTGTTTTCCAATTCAGAAAGCAAATTGCTAGAGGTCTACATTGTAGACACAATTAAGTTGTCTACAATGTAAAATTGAGTTACTAGTAGTAAAATTGAGATCGGAGTAGTAAAATTAATTGTAATGAAAAATTCAGGAAGTGAAATTAATTGTGTGAGTAGTAAAATTTTGTTAGTGTAGTAAAATTACTACTGATTGTAGACACTTTTGGGTGTCTACACTGTAGACCTCTAGCATTATTCAGAAAGAAAAGGGGTAAAGAACAGATGTATGTTAAAACATCCCCGTGAATTTCACGGGCACGAATGCTAGTTTACATTTAATATTAGTATTTGAAGTATCATTAAACATTTTAAGGGGCATTTGCCAAGCTATTATAAATAGCATTTCACCTATAAAAAATATCATATCTAATTTTATGATATATAGTTTTAGTAACTCAACAGCTAATAATCGTGGCAAACATGTCGCGGTTAACAGTTACATTTTAGCTAACAGCTAACAGCTACTTGCTAACAACTATCAACTAGTTAAACATCTAACGGCGGCTATCTAAACAGCTAAAAGTTACTCGAACAAGTACAACTACCAAACAGACCCTTAATCCAATTGCTATTTTTCTTCCACTTCACCACTTAACGCCTAAGAGTTTACACCGTTGAATTGGTTAAAATTGGTCAAATGACACTATATACAATATATATTTTAAAAAATAGAAACACCACGTATATTTTGACATAACTAATACTCGTATAAATTACGTAAATTTGCTGTAAAATCATTTACGTACAATAATAAGGACCCACACGTTAATGCATGGACAAAGGACCCTAAGAAGTAGAAGTATTAGAGCATCAGTTACCATGAATGAATTTCTCATTCATAAAAAAATTCCAATGAATGAATGAGAGTGTGATGTTGTTGCCATGAAAAAATTCATTCATCAGTGAATGAAATGAAAT
>JBBYHQ010341122.1:0-12926 GCA_038382645.1 Spergularia azorica
GATAGTTATACCACATCTCGAAGTGCTTTTCTCCGCCCCAAAAGATGTGACGACATCTAAAAGTTACGTTGGATTCATATTCATGTACAAGGAGCTGCGTTTGACCTGTTGTTTATTTAACTGCTTTGATTGTAAAATTTGTGGTAGTATCTTGGATATACCTTTTTGTAAGTGCCATTTGACTATCTTTCAATGAGAACTTATTATTCCCGTAAAAAAAAAAGAGTAAGATACTTATCAAATGGGAACACTAATTAGCAGTTATTTGAGTTGTTTGAAAGAATTCGCTGCAATGCAAAATCAATTCCTCAGGTCTAATTTTTTTCTTCTTTACTTTTTCTTTTTTTTTCTTTATTTTTATTTTTTATTGATGACATTGAGTCAATTCCTCATGACTATGATTTGACCTCTGTCTCCAGTCTAAGAGATACATTAGCAGCAGTTTAAGAGATCATTTTCGCAGAAATATTAGTCGGAAACATGCAATTAAGTTGGTAAGAGATGTTTGCTTTTTACCTGAATCGACGACCAAGAGGAATTTGCCAATCTTTGTAATCCACAACCAGATTTGAATCTGAAGCCTGGCATTTGAGATGAAACTGTAAGACAATGATCTTAAACCTTGACAAAGTTAAGAATTCAAATTTCAGCAATAAACTAACAAAACATATCTAACTACAGGCTAAAAACGGAATAACTTCCATGCAATAAGAGGAAGATACTAACTCTACATGCAGCTTAACAAACAAGGATTGCAATATTATCAATATATCATTACTCGTATAGTGATATTCGATTATTCCCCTACACTGGCCATTATCACTGCACCCTGTATTTGATTTACTTTATGATACACTGTCACATATATGCCACTTAAAATGGAACACAATAGGCTTTCAACGCTTAACATTGATCATCTGATTTAAGGAGATTAACAACGACATACAGTACGACATAGCCTTAACCTTAAAAATATTCGAGTAGATCAGACTAACATGTCATATGGAAGTGGGGAATGCATAAGATAGCAGCAGATTATTAAACAACGAAACTGTACTATCAAACTTCGTCAAACAGCATGCACTGTGGATAATTTTTGACATCAAAACTTACTTTGTTTCTTAGAAATTCTGGAGATGTGGATAATGATTGAACTAGAGCGCTTCTGTCCTGTTAAGATAAGAGGACAGCCAAGAAGTTTACAAGTCTGGAGCATAACATTAACCAATAAAAATAATTTCATAAGGCTATCTACCGTAATGAGAGGATTTCATTTTTTTACAGCGAACATTTCTTTTTCCGTGTGGAGAAAGAGCCATGGCAAAGCTAGATGAGCTGATCATAACATTGTGCTCTGTAATTACATTTTCTCCGCAGTGCACTCGGTATGGTCTGACACTCACTTAACTACTACTCGTAATCAAGAAGATCCTCTTTTCTTCTGATTTTAATCCTTGACAAAGTTAAGAATTCAAATTTCAGCAACAAACTTCAGCAACAAACTAACAAAACATATCTGTGGGCTACCTTAATCCAGAGAGCTGAGCAATCAAAATTTGTGAGCAGCCATTTATGAGCATTCATGCAAAATGAGTCGGCTTCTTCAACGCCATCAAGATGATGTCTGTATTCAGGACATATGCATGCGCTACCAGCGTATGCAGCATCAATATGAAGCCAAATTCCATGACTCTGAAGATTTATACATAGAATAGCCTCAACATCATAACATTATATGCACACACAGTGACACAGGCTTACATTCCCTGGAATTTCATACCTTTGTTATATGTCCAAGAGCAACCAATGGATCAACTGTGGATGAAGAAGTTGTCCCAACCTGAGATGCTTAGTAACATGTAACTTTCAGGTTGTAACCTATTGAAACAATTAAATTAGAACAATCAGGAGCAATTGTATTTGTTCTTACAGTAGCACATAAAAAAAGAGGCACAAGGCCTGAGGCAGCATCTTCCGAAATGGCTTCATAGAAAACTTCAGGCAGAAGTGCAAAATCACTTGAAGAGTCCGTCTTCAGTATCCTAAAGTTCTCGGGATGAATTCCCGCAATCTTCCATCATACGAGAAAGACAGCATGATTATTGATGAATGGGCCATACGAATTGATGACGTAAATTCAAGGATGAGATAACGTTAAGCACCAACTCACCTGACAAGCGTTTTGAATGCACGAGTGTGCTTGATCTGATGAATACACAACAAGTTTACTGAGTGAATCTTTGCCAAGCTGTTTCAACCTCTTATCACGAGCAGCGAGTAATGCAACTAGAGCAGCTTCACTTGCAGTTCCTTGTATTACACCACCACCTTGCCCTGCAAAATCATCACTATTACTACAAGAGAAAATAAACAAAATGGCCATCACTGTCGCATCTTCAGACAGAGACAAGACTGATTATTCAGTTATAACTTGAGCAGAAGAAACAAGTCCTGCTTGTATCAGTATTAAAGTGGTATAATCAACAAACTTCAAGTTCGCTGAACAAAAATAAAGCTGTCCGCCAACAAATTCAAAGCTCTTTTCTAGGAGCATTATTTCTTCCGAAGCGCAGGTAAGATATTATCAAATCAGAAGCAAAGCAATGAGCCTATGCTCGAATTAACAGTTGATAGAAAGTAATCGGGTAGTTTCAATAATTTAGCAAGCCAATCGAGCACAATCCGAAGTGCAGGTAAGATATTATCAAATCAGAAGCAAAGCAATGAGCCTATGCTCGAATTACCAGTTGATAGAAAGGCATCGGGTAGTTTCAATAATTTAGCAAGCCAATCGAGCACAATTATTTCAAGTTCTGTTGCTGCTGGACAGGTTATCCAACTAAACCCGACGATGTTCAGACCTGCACTAAGCATTTCCCCAAGGAACCCCGCGGTGCTGCTATTTGAAGGGTAATACGCAAAATATCCGGGGCTTTGCCAATGTGTCACGCCTTGCATTATCTTTTCTCTAATATCTGCAGAAACACCGAGTTCAATCCTATCAAATTGTTGTCAAGGACGCATGGAATACATAAATAACAAGTTAACAACAGCAGCAAGCCTAAGTTCCAAAATGATTTGGCGTGGGCAAATATGAAATACATCATAACTGAAAATAAAGGGAATTTTGGTGGTACCAAATTTCTGTACCACCCTTTCATATGGTTTATGTATGATCCTACTTATTAAATGCAGGGGGGTTTGGTTTAGAATTACAGTAATACCAGTGTAGCGCAGGCCCGACAGTGATTTAAAATTACAATAATATGACTTCAATTCGCATAACAAAATGTATCATGTATGCAATGGTTAATAATTGAGAAAGGACTGACCATCAAGGACTGATTGCAAAGATTCTGGATGAACAGGAGCAGTGGGTGGCACAAGCTTGTGAAGATACCCTGGCTGCATTGCACGCAAACAGACGCTAGTGTATTACACAGGCTGTATCAAACTGAATGAATTTTGGGCCACTTAAGCTATTTAAGTTCCAATTTGAAACAAAATTGTCCTTGAAACTACGGTAACACTTATCTAACAATGCAGAGTCACTAAAGTACGTGAACCATGCAACATGCAAGTGTAATATAAACATTTCAAATAAAATTCAATGATGTAGAATACAAAACCAAATCTAAAGTAGATCAGATATTCAGGGTGCAAGTAATTGGGATTGGACTTGTAGCATACTAGAGATTTGTTATTTTTATTTTTTATTTATTTTTTGACGAGTAGAGACTTCTTGTTTGCTTGAAATGAGAACTTTTGTGAAAACTATCAAGGCCTCAAGCAGACTTGTCAACGGTGCTATGCGAAAATTCGACAAAAATGACCCGACCTATAGACTTTTTTAGAATGATTAGATTTGAAATGCTCCGACTCAAACATACCCAAACATCCCGGATTTACCACGATTATTTTTAAAAGTAACCACAACTCAATTCGAAAATTTGCGCTCAAACCGTACGATGTCTACATGCCGAAAATAATCGCAAACTCAAATCACTACTATATGAGTATATGGCATATGTGCAAAATATGCAGGCAAATCCAATCCAAACTTATTTTACGGAGTATTTGGATGAACAAAGGTCAATTGAAACTGAAATAATGACCCCACCTCACCCTACCCAAAACATTGACACACTATTTTATCTCAATGCTCGTTCAATGACATCCCCCCATATATTAGTGACTGAAATATACTTGATCTTAAATGACTTGATCCGAGCCCGTCCTTAATTACCTATTTCACGGGTCTACCCTTGATTGAGATTGCCGAGTCCCGAGTCACATAGTACCCAACTACCCATCTTAACTCCTCCCGAAGTCCCCATCAACCTTGATCTGAAGTACAGTATATGAGTACAAATTAAACTTTTGTATACCAAGAGAATTTTGCGTCACCAAAATCTTGATTAGAAGTGTTAACTAGTAACATTTCTGTGGATATAAAGTTTACAAGTTTTCAGCCATACGTTCCGACTTTGATCACTTGTGCATTATCCTCTAACAAAAGCGGCATCACCAATTGTGTACACCCTACCAAGTAATGTGCTGTTACTACTGTGCATGACATCTATTAGTGTTAAAAAATTTGTTAACATCGCTTAATGCAGTGTCTTAGTGAACTTTTTAAAAGCTAATTGATTTCCACCATATTTTGGGGCTTGTTCTACTCTTATAGCAACGGTTTTTGGTAACGTTACAACTAAGTCGACCATGAATTGAGGTCTCAAAACTGTACTATAATGGCATGCAACCCTTTAGCCTTGAAACCATAATTCTGTTTTTATTGTGAGTTCCAATATATTTGACGAGTGACCAAGGAGAACAAACATCCTCCGTGTTCTTCGCGCTCTCTCTAACTCATTTTTCCTTTCAATTGAAATATTGTGAGTCGGAGTGCCATAGATATTCAGGGATTGCTAAACTCCAATATTATTTCCCATAATCCATAACATATACGAGTATATTGCTAAATTGTTAACTTCCAGAACCTGGCAGAGTGGCAGTTAGTCATATTTACCGGCGAATAGTTACCCGAAACACTAGAGCTACAAAAAACGCTACTAATCATGCTCTAAAACGAATACTATACTGTAATAGATAAGAGAAATGTTACCTCCACTTGGCTAAGGACAGGGAAGTTCTCTATGGCTTTGTAATAGTCAGCAACAAAATCTACCATTTGATGGCCATATTCTCTTAGTTGCTCTGCATCCATGGGCTTCAACATGCCTTCCTCCCTATCAAATGTATATAGAAACAATGGAAATATATTCACAAGAAAGCTAAATTGAATGGTACATAGTTCTTTTATGAAGCATGCAAAATTGAAATGAAATGATCATATTATATTTCATAAAGTGATCCTTACATTTTAATGTAGCAAGATCTAAGAATCTAAAGAATAGAAGAGTTATTGCTGATGAAGTTTCTCACTCCCAGATTCAAGCAATGGATTTCTTTTTAGTCTTATGGAAGAAGTAAGTGATAGATTGGCGGTCTTGCTTGCCTTTTTATACTACCAAGTCTCTCATTCTATTTGACCTACTTCCTCCATTCACCTTTTACGATTTGTGAACTTTTAGGCACGCTTGTTGAAGATGATATACTAGGTATATACGGATAAATCGGTTAATAATGGCTGTAAAAATTGCACGATAAAAGCGTAATGGTTAGACACTCACAAATTCACAATCGTCCGATGTTCAAATAAGTTTTACTACATGTCATTTTTGCGACCAATACAATTGATTTTATTTTCACAAAATTTAATTCTAGAAAATCTGTAAAAAAAAAACACCTAATATATTTCCCATTATGTGAGGACCATTAGTTGATTGGTTAGGAAATTGACCCGTGAGTTGTCCCGAGTGCAAATCCTCACTCTACAATATTAGCTTCTCAATCCTATGTACAAAAACGATGCTAGAGGCCTATAGTGTACTAGACACAACTAATTTGTCACACAGCCATACTCCGAACATGATTTGGGATAATAATAAAAAAATTCAAATTTTGGACAAAAATCACATTGCAAACGTAGTCAATGCCAGTGACTTTTTTGGTCGGAGTCCGATACTGGGTTGTGTTTAACTGAAAAACTTAAAGGTGAAAGTCAAGGTAGCCATTCGCAAGATCGATAACGTTAGGTAGTTTCTGACAAAAAAAAATCCTATAAATAAGATAGTGAAACCATGTTAAAAATGGCAGCCACATTGCCAAGGTTATTAGATGAATTTCCAATTACAGAGAAGTTGATACCCGCCCTGTGAAATTTATTCACTCCCCTGTACTGTCAAAGCTGTGCTTCAAGCTGTCACTCATGGAAACTAGATATTTAGAGAGCATTCAGCAGAACAGTTGCTTTCTCTTGCAATATCGCCCATGCTTCTTCAATATGCTTCTCTTCTGTCAAGGGAGCTCCAACAGCAAAGCGTAATACATACTTGCCGGACAGAACCTGTAAGTTAAGTACAGTCGAATTCAGAAGGCGGACAAGTTTCTTGAATCTTTCTTCCTGAATCCTGAACTAGACTATGGTTAGCTAAAACCTGTGACTATTTAATTGGCATACCGTGTGAGAAATGAATATTGTTCCAGTCGAGTTGACAGCATCCAACAGTTCTTGGTTTAGCTTATCGCCTTTGTCTTGAAGATTAACAGGAGGCAGCAACCGGAAACACACTAATGAAAACTTCCTAGGAGTAACCACCTGAACATCAGGGTAAAGTATTGTTACATTGACAAACAAGCAGTTCAATAACTAAGAGGACTTGCTTAATTAATTCCGGGTATTGTAAAAGGCGTACAGAGCCGGAAAAAAAAAAAAAAAAAAGAATGCGTGACTGAGGAGAAGGTGTTATCCACTTGGTAACACTTCCCTCCGTTCCTCTCCCTCTATACCTTTGTTTCTTTCATTTTATATCTATTACTGCAGTAACAATTACGTCCATTTCATACAAGCTCAATGCATTGCTTTACACGAGGGAAATGAATGATGGCATCTGAAAAGTAAATAAGGTTACCTCAAATCTCGAGTCTTGAACAACTAGCTCCTCAAACTTTTTAGCCAATGATATATGATTTCTTATATAAGACTGTAAACCCTCCTGCCCGTACAACCGCAAAACCATCCACAGTTTCAGTGACCTGTAGATAAGTCATCAAAATAATCAAACCGTGTCTCTGTGATCCCGAAATTGCCACATTCTGACAGATTGAATGATGAGATAATGAGTATATATGAGGAGGACAGTACTTTGATAGGAGTGTAGTGTCGTACAACAATCATGGAAAAGAATATTTAAGGTTAACCTGAATCGACGGCCAAGAGGAATTTGCCAATCTTTGTAATCCACAACGGCATTTGCCTCTGAAGCCTGATGAACACCATTGTAAGACAAGGAAATCAGATATAAAGAGGATTTCAATTGGATAGCATAGAATCACTATAGGAGATGCATAGACAACATCATTTGAAAAAAAGTCACACAAAAATCATGTTTTGCCTCCTGAATGCAGTATCAAGCAATTGACAATGCATAAAAACTAGTCCGATGGTTTCGTTTGATCAATATTGTAGGATACCTGTTGTAACTGTAGACTTGAAGGAAAAAGAGCTTACTTTATTTCTCAAATACTCAGGATAAGTGGACAAGGACTGAATGAGGGCATTTTTCTCCTGTAAATGGCAAAAGATGCATAAGAACAAGAATCTGTTTCGCTTCATAATTTGTTTACAGGGGTATGCAATTAACAGATACATGGACTGTAAGAAATCCTGAATTATGAAGTAAAATGACGACATACTTTTGTTCAAATAGGCTAATATCATAAATATGGCGGAATCACAGGAAGAGAAGAATAAGAGCCTCAAGCTTTATCCATGATGAACTAGGACACATGAGTCAACAGCTACACCAGGCAATGTACTTTCAGTCTTTTCAAGGACACTCTTCTCATCATTCTACCTTCTGCTTTTTTTTTTTTTCATCGTTCTACTTTCTTTAATAGCACAGAGACATACTCCTATAACAGGTGAAAGTTTACAAATTCTTGACGAGGGATATGATTAACTAATGGCATAATCAGTCAGTTTTCTTACAGACCTCTAGGAACTTGTATTAAAGGCAATACAACACTATTCCATGATTGGCTTCGTTGGACTCTAATAGCGGAATCGAGATGGTGTAAACAGACAAATGTCCTTAACGTAGTGTAAAAGGACGGGTGACATGAAAAACTAGTTTCTTACTATGCTACCTAGAGATTGAGTTGTCCAAAACAGAAGATCGTTTGAACATTACAAGTCATCACATGTAGGTTTAAGGGTTTAAGCGTCTAGATATCGTCTCAAACATACTAGCAATGCTGTATCGTGTGATGTACACCGTAAATGCTATATAGCAGGAAAATAAAACTGTGAAGTAGCAATAGGGTAATAGACAGATGTCGTTATAGAACACATATATTTATTTTGTGACTTGTGGTACTTGAGAGTTCACAGCATAAACTACAGTGTAGGACTCAAGTCAGAGATGCAACACTCTGCATATCCTATAAACTACACTCAACTCAGAGATGTAGCACTCTGCATATCCTATAAACTACGCACGATCCTCAGACATGAAACTAAGCAAAATGGAACTACCAAGATCTAGCACGACTTCAAGAAGAAAGTGGTCAGCTGTAGGATGTAAAAAGAAGACGATGCCGAGTACCTTAACCCAAAGAGTTGAACAATCAAAATTAGTAAGGAACCATTTATGTGCATTCATGTTAAATGAGTCTGCTTCTTCAACCCCATCAATATAGTGGCGATACTCAGGACATATGCAAGCACTTCCAGCATAAGCAGCATCAACATGAAACCAAATTCCATTACTCTGACAACAAACATAGAGCTTGGTAAAGACAACATGAAACAAAATTCCATTTGTCAAATAAAAGTGTAAACAGGAAAACAAAACTTTGAGAAACAAGTCATTTACTTTACCTTTGTAATCTTTCCAAGAGCAGGCAAAGGATCAACTGTGGTTGAAGAGGTGGTGCCAACCTGCAACCAATGTTATTATATACGTAAGGGTGGCAATTCTCACAATATTTCCTTCAATTCTGGAGTAATTCACCATCTTTTAAACAACGAAATGTGTTCACGGCCACATGGCTTGAGTCACACATACAATGTTAATGTTTGTCAGCCGTGGTAAGTACAGGAAATGGTGTTTACAAATGAAGATGAACCAGAAAGTTGGCATCTCTGATTCAAGTCCTTCCCTTGTTGGAATGCTAGAAGATAAGAAAAATGATGCCTCCATGTCCATCTAAAAGCACTAATTGGTGATAGAGCAAAAAGTCTCAAACTTGTATGAGTTTTCCGAAACTGCAAGTATCTAAAAGAAATTTAACGCACAGTTGGCATTTGTTTGTGTAAAAATCATTCAGGCAAGATCATCCTTTAAAAGGGAGACGCTTATCATTTTGTAAGAGTCAGAAGAGACCTAAACATTTGAATGAAGACCCTTGTTATAGACTAAAGAGATGAGTTGCAGACCACAACTATATCTCGTGATCTGACATCTCAGGAGATCAGAAGAACTTTGAGAAAAAAAAAAAAAGAGGAGATTTTCTTACAGTAGCACTTAAAAGAAGAGGTACAAGACCGGAAGCAACATCTTGTGATATCACTTTGGAAACTTCTGCAGGAGAAAGGGCATACTCAGTCGATGAGTCTGTCTTCAGAACCCTAAACTTCTCTGGATGAATCCCTGCAATCTTTAATCAAACACCAAGCATAAATATTGAAACTGAAACAAGGATATACAAACAATAGGCCCTGCTTTTTCATCGGGATAACATTTTGGAGGTGAAATCATTTGAGGTCTACATAAACTTTCACTTGTCCATAGAACGATAACAACAGTACTCCAGTGCCTCAAAGCCTCCCTCCAATCCTATAGCCACGGATGTGCCTAGCCTTGTCTCTTTGTTTAACACATAAAGAGATAGTTTACAAATGACGCAAACTGATATTGCATCGAGAAGTACATCCCTTAATTGCTACTGCACAGTACAAGAAGCGTGTTCCAAGGCGTATACTGATCAATTTTGCTTTAGTCCATCATATTCCAAAGCCAAAGAACAAGTAGTCTTTGGCTTTATAGCAAATGGAAATCAAGTTTTCACCTTTTCCATAAGAGAACAAAATAAATAACCATCACATACAGAAGCTTAAATCAGCTCTTGACTAGTTCGACAGTCCACCACAGAGTCCTTTAATCTTTTATCTTCTATCTTATGCTACGAATATCTGATTTCTAACAATTTTTCACCTGTGTCAGTAATTCTTACTCTCTTTTTCTAACTATAAGAATTGAGGAAGTCAGGAACATGCTTTTCATATTACCTGACAGGCTTTCTGAACAGAAGAATGTGCTTGGTCTGATGTATATACAACAAGTTTTCCCAGTGAGTCTTTCCCTATCTTTTTCAACATCTTATCACGGGCAGCCAGTAATACAACCAGAACTGCTTCACTGGCCGTTCCTTGTATCACACCACCACCATGACCTGCAATATCATCTCAGCAACACTAGATAAGACTTACAATACACATGCTTGTTCATTACGTATGCACAGACATAATGAATTGATGAAACTCATATAATTTAGTTTCCAGATGGTATTTCCATTAACTTGCTTATTCAAGAAAGAACTGATTTCCTAGCTCAGGTCAGTACTAAATACTAATAACTAGTTGAGTAGTCAACCCATGTACGGAGTATTATTTCTTATTTCTCCTTGTACATAAAAATTTAAAAACATTTGTTGATCCTAAAGGTCAAATAGACAAGCGAGAGAGTCTTCCACAATATAGAGAGGGTTTGATGAAATCTACAACACCGCAACAGACAAGACTTACCAGAAGAGAGGAAGGGTTCAGGTAGTTTAAGCAATTTTGCAAGCCAATCTAGAACAATCATTTCCAGTTCTGTTGCTGCTGGACAGGTTATCCAGCTAAACCCGACAATGTTGAGGCCAGCACTAAGCATTTCTCCGAGGAACCCTGCAGTACTGCTATTAGAAGGGAAATATGCAAAATATCCTGGGCTTTGCCAATGTGTTACCCCTTGCAATATCTTCTCTTTCACATCTGCAAGCACAGATTCCTATAAATTTATGCTAAAAAAAAAGAAAAGAAATTCAGATACGTATCTATTGTTGAGGCTCAAACAAACTAGCTTGTACCAAAAAAATAGAAATGAACTGTGAGCCTTACCATCAAGAACATCTTGTAAAGATTCTGGATGAACAGGTGGAGATGATGGTAGAAGCTCGCGAAGATACCCTGGCTGTTTGGACCGATAATTAGCAATCATATGTAGCAAAATACAGGATTTTAAAGATCATTACGATTCTTGACATTTACTCTGATGTTAGAAGAGGGCTCGAAATGTAAAGAACAGCTATTAAAAGTATCAATGCTAGAGACAAATTCAATCACTTAAAAACGAAAGGGACAAAGCATGACTCATATGCAATCGTATACAAGCCAGTAGCAATGCAGTTTAGTGAATGATTCAAATATTAACAACCTTTTGTTATGGTTGTCATACGGAGACAAAACATAGAAAACCTCCAAAGGTTAAACTTGAAAGTGTTGTCATTTTAACATCCTTGAAGATATATCATTTTACAAGCCACATATGAGATGTCTTTGCATTGTTCTCCACATTGGCAAGAGCACACGAGAACTGGTCGCTGTTTATATGATTTGCTGAGTGCCAGCTAGAAGTCGTAACTCACAGCAGGCTCAGACCACAATAAGGCCCTTCATTTACATGGTAAATCACCTCCAAAATAGTTACACTCAACTTTCACAAGACCTGGTTATGTACCAATAAGTAGTGTGTGTCTCTGTGTATTCTGATTACGAAATTTCAGTATCACAACGATACAAATACACGATATCAACAGACACCGCTAACATCAAGGTCTAAATTTAGATTAGGCAATTTATGAATCAAAAGGTCGGTTGTTATGATCCACACAGAAACATGTATACGATCAAGAAAACTCTATAATGACGACTAAATTACACAAACCACGTAGAAAAGTGCTAGGCATTCTCAAATTTGTCATCCTAGCTACATAGCAATGGTAAAACCTATGCATTCATTTTGCATCATAACCTTATGTGCAGTAAAAGTTGATTTTATGAAATAACACGTCTAACAATACATCCACCTTTTGCCGATTAACGACATAGTTACCCCATTTCTCCTATCGTAGATCACTTTCATGTTACCTCGTAGCAATGGTGACCAAACACCTTGAAATGAGTATAACACAACAAAAATAGGGAGTAACTTAACATTTGGACGCTCAGCACGGCCGCACTAATGTAGGATACTCTAATAGTCTAACGGGGCTAATTTTGTTTATTAAAATGTTATGGTAGTCTTCTCTTTCACAGAAACAATATTTCAATTCTAAACATTTCGTTGTTTCTTAAAACGTGTGTTCCAATACTATTTACATTTTTCTGAACACTTTCAAATAGTGGATGCACCCTAGACACCCTAGATCCGCTCTTGTAACGTAAAACTCATAAAATAAACAACTACGAGTACAATACAATAAATACAGTGCATAGGACAAATTTATTTCGGAAGAAGAAACCCACATTTTCAAAGGAAAATGAAAAATTGTCCCCACCTGATGCAGGCCAAAGATGCTCAAAGCCATTCAAGTTTGAAACCAATATTTGAGGACAAATCTTATTGAAGACATTCTGAAAAACCGGGTTTGCGCACTTATATTCGAGAGCCTCGTAGAAGGATCAAATGAAGTATTCCTAGAAATTATTACAAGCAGCTCAAAAGAAAAGGATTGAGGAAACCCTCCATTGAGGGTTT